>PVIJ01003371.1:0-136809 GCA_004024925.1 Scalopus aquaticus | reverse complement strand
CCCTTAGCGTTTCTTCAGAGAAGTCAGATGTCATCCTGATTGGTTTGCCTTTATAGGTTATTTGTTTCTTCCCCCTTGTCATCTTCAATATTTTTTCCTTGTCCTGTATTTGTGTGAGTTTAACTATGATATGTCTAGGTGTGGGTCATCTGGGGTCGTGGTGATTTGGAGATCTTCTTGCATCTTGTATGCCAGAGAAATTCATACTCGGGAAATTTTCTTCTATCACCTCCTTAAATAGCTTCTCTGCTCCTTGTTCTCTCTCCTCTCCTTCTGGAATTCCTATTACTCTTATATTCCCTTTTTTCATGGTATTGGATAAATCTTGAATTTTTTTTTTCATTCTTTTCCCTTCGTGCTTCAATTTCCTTTTCCCTTTTGTCCCTTTTAATATTTGCATCTTCGAGGTCACTGATGCGGTCTTCCATTTCATCTATTCTGCTTTTATTGCTGTTCCCAGAGATCTTTAATTCTTCCTTTAAGCTCTTATTCTCCTCCTTTAGGGTCTCAATTTCTTTCTTCAGATCATTAATTGTTTTTTCTGTTTCTTTCCTTTCCTTTATCATGATTTCCTTAATCATGATTCTAAATTCTTTATCTGTCAGAGAGAGAAGTTCCTCTGTGTCATTGTCCATGGGTTTTGGTGCTTGATTATCTTTTTGTTCCATTTCCTTTCCTTGAGGGCTTGCTTGGTTGTTTATATTTTTCCTTCTCCCTGTTTGACTTCTGATTTGTTGTAAGTGTTGGGAGATTGTGGCACTGGTGCTGGCAGGCATCTCTTTGGGTTCTCCTTCTTGGATGTCGAGGAGTGGTGATCTAACTGATTCTGGCCCTGTTAAGCCAAACCCCTGGTGGTCGTGGTGGTTGGTGGTCCTACAGCTAGCTCCACTCAATTCCAAGTACCCCAGTACTGGGGGCCTGTGGCTGTTTTGCTCTTGATCCTTGTAAGCTGGGGAGGATGAATTTTTGAGATTTTTTTTTTTTTTTTTTTTTTTTTTTTTTTTTTTTTTTTTTAGTGGTTCCTGCTGAGATGGTAGTTGTAGGTTTAGTTTAAGTGGTCTTCTGTAGTCTTGCCCGTGAGGTCTTGGTGTGTTTGGGTGGCTCCACTGCTGGAGTTTTGTCCCCTTTCAGGTGTCAGATGCTGCTGCCTTCAGGTTTATTTCTGTCTCTGTCACTACTTGTATTCTTGTTATAGATCTTCCTGTTCTTTCTCCCACTATTTCCTCCAGAGTTTACTAGAGGCTATCACTGCTTTTGGGGTGGGGTCTGGTGAGGAGAAGTCTTCCAAGGCCGGTCCTGTGGCTCTGCACCTCTGATTTCACCCCTATCAGGTCACCTCCACTTTACGGTGGGGAAGGGGGGTGGGAGCAGGTGGCTGTGTGTTGCCTCTGGCAGCCGTAGCTTCGTGTCCCGCCAGGAATCTCCAGCTGTTCCAAGCTCTGCTGTGGATTTGCAGACCTTATCGCCTCTCACGTGCCTGGGAGGCTGCGGGAGCTTGGCGTGTGCGGCTGGGGGGCGGCAGCGGTTGCGCAAGTAGCTGGAGGGCGGTGGCAGCACTGGGGTGTGCACCTGGAGGTCGGTGGCTGGGCGCGCACTGCTGGAGGGTGGAGGCTGGAGGGTGGAGGCGTGTGGAGGCACGCTTGGCTGGAGGGTGTCGGCAGCGCCCGCAGTTGTGGGGTGGGCGCAATGCTGACTGCAGCGGCAAGGTGCGCGCGCCTAGAGGGACCGGCGGGTGGGGGTGTGGACCGGAGGGTGGGGGCGTGGCAGCGTCAGGAGCGCGAGGGGCTGGAGGGCTGGGGCACCGGCGGTGGAAGCAGCTGTGGGGAGGGGATGCAGCTGGAGAGCGGGAGCGCTGCTGTTTGCTCGGCTGGAGGGCGGGGGTGTGGCGGTGCGGTGCACGCACACCTTGAGTAGATTTCCTTCTTTTAAATTGTTTTATTCACTAAAGTAACTGCAGAAGATTGTGTAAAAATTGTGCTAAGTTATTTCAAAGTATGTTTCCATAAAAAATATAATTTAAACTGGCCTTCTCTCAGCATAAATTACTGTCATTGCAAATAAGGCTATACATTTTTCTATCAATGCTAAGTATAATCAGTTCCCGGTCTCATAAAACTACGTGTTTAGTGACTCCAACCAAAAAAGTTTACTTATTGCAAAGTATTTTGTATTAATGACCACCTATCATTTAATAACAATAATAAATGCAAATGAGATTAAACAGACTAAGCTAGCCTCAAAGAGGGAAAACTTTAAAGAAGAGAAAGCAAATCAAGAAACCCTAATAGCTGCACCAGGAATATTAAATTTTCCTTAAATGTTCTGTTAAAAAATGAAAAAAGAGTAAAGAAAAAAGACAAGTTTACTTATAAAATTACTATGATAGAATCTAAGCCCTCGACTATAGGTCACATTGTCACAGGGCAACCCCAACATAAAATGGGATGCCTGACTGTGGGTCCTCAACCCGTGTGCTTAAAAGGGACTTACAATAAGACTCAATTGCAGGCACACACAATAAAATTAATAAAGGGTTTATTTACAAAAGGAGGGGAAATAAAAGACAACTCAAGAAAAAAAGAATAAATCGGTGAATGCGTCCTACCAGTTCTGCTGAACTAGAATCCCAATTGTGCACCAAAGCCTGGCGAACCACCAGAGAACCCCCCTAAGCCGATGTCTGGTTAAATACCAAACATCACTGCTTAACTCCACCCTCAGTTCTCAGCATACTCGCTTTGGTGATTTTGGCATTATGGGATTAGTAGTCCTAGGTGTCTTGGATCTCTCTGGTCTGAGGTGGGGGTGGGGTCCGTAAAAACCTATCTGTGGAGTTTATTCAGGCCATCCTTTCTCGCCTAACAATATTTACTTGAAATCATAAATGCTGCCTTCTCCTAGAGAATGTGTAGTATACACTCAGAGACCCAACATTAGATCTAACTAGAATTGGCACTCCATTCCTGATGCCAGGGCAACCCAATCTAGGTTACCTTTCAGATAAATACCCCAGATCATGAGAGTCATGCATAATGGACTCTCTTGGTTTGGGGCTCTTATCTATACATTAGTTAGGTCTAACCATGGATGCTGGGGATAAGGGAAAGGAGGAGGCAAGTGCTCTAATCAAAAGAATTAAAAATACCAAACATATTATTATGTTCCCAGCTCAGAGGAAAATTTTCAGAGATCCCTTTGGCTCAAAGATTCTCTTTATATTGGGTACCTGAGTGAAATCAGTGGGTTGAGTTGCCATTTGCTTTAAGATGAATTTATGAAATTGGAAAAAGGCAGTATGTAATTTTACTGATTATTTCCTAATTTTTAAGATCTCAAATACTTGATCCTAAAATATAAAGTCACCAAATTACCAGCAACTTTACTACTCCTTTCAACCATTCCCACCATTTAAAATCTTTCCACAATAGCACTAAGCATCTACTAGCAATACTTGTACTGAGAGTTCTCTTCATAAAAATATTTCTATAACTAATCAAGAAATATAAATTAGGGAAATATACCTCTGAAAATACAGAAGAGTACAAAAATGAAAAGTAAACTTTTAGATTATTTTGTCAACTGCTTTCTGTATCTTATACTGATGGAACCATCAAGTCCACTATACCAGAGAAGACATGCAGTTATTATCTATACGTTATTCAGGACCAACAGTCCCAAGTAGAATTTTAAGGAGTTACCAATCAAAAATATTCCTATCTTCAAACTGCATCATACACAGTATTTGAAGATCTATTATATATAACACAATTTTCATACAGGTTTAACATACTGAACGAGGTGAGAATAAGAGATCTAAAGTTAGAGATATCAACTGGTTAGGTGACACAAATAATCTACTTAGGCTGCATGCCAAAGAATATTACCATCATCGAGGGTCATGAGACACAGGAGGGGTGCAACTGATATCTGGGAAGTAGTGACATTAGAAAATTGGATATCAAGACACTTGTTATTTGGCAAAAGGGAGGGGAAAACTGAAACAATGTTGAAACTACCATTATCACATCAAATGATTACAGAAAGATAGCCTGACAGGAAGGATATCAGGGAATATATTTAAAATACAACATAGAATCAGGAAGAGTGAACTTTGGGCAGTTGTTATTAAAACAGATATGTGCCCTACATCGATAACATACACAGCCATTAACATACACAGCCATTAGAACTACCACATGGGGTTCTTCATTAGATTCATTATGACTTCAAACTAAGAGTATTCAAATACTCTTAGGCAAGGCAGAGAATTAAGGTTCACACTAACTGAATGTATTATTTTGATCAGAAGCTGTAACTGTAACTTACCTGCCTTGAGCTATTTTGACTGTATTTCTCATGGAGTCCTTGCTATAAGTCATAAAAATCAAAAATAGTTTATTACAAAATAGTCAAAAAGATATACTGCATAAAATAAGTAAAAATTATTTGTTTTAAATACCAACAGCTTTTAGTCCTTCTGAAATGTTAATTTTCATATTTTTCAAGAATAACAGCTCAATGATAAGTTATAGATAGTTAAGTTTTTATTACATATTTGAATACTAACAAAAACACATGGAAAGATTCACCCTCAAATTTAAACTTTCTGTACACATTTGGTCTTAATTTAAAAAACTGGTTATACTACAAATCAGAGACTTATGATTATTTAAAATAAAGATTAGGACAGTATTTCAAAAATACTACATGGTACATACATTCTTGGAATGTCCTTATTTTAAATTAAGTTTTAGAATTTCCACCTGGCCTTCCATATCGAACTTTATTTTCTGCCTGTGGACCCACATGGAAACTCGGTATCTACCCTACAAGTAGCAACTATATCTCCAATTTAATCTGAGTCAGTGCCTATGGGCCTTAACTATATCTCCATCCTTTGTTCTGCCTTCACCGCTGCATTTATCAAATAGCAAAGGCCTATCAGAGACTGACTCATTTCCATCTATTTTTAGTCACAGAATCCCGAAAGACATGCCCTCCTTTGGACCCCATCTCTAGTTGTCTTTCATGACAATAAGCTTACATAACCTTCCAAAGTTGGTGTCCACACTCTCTCATCATAGCTTATTTGATTCCCTTTATATTGCTCTGATTCTAGGTTCAGATCAAGCAATTTGGAAACCAATGGGGCAGCATCTCATCAACCTAGTATTGTGAGATTGAAATTTCAGGGACTATTTAAATACCTATCTGGTAAAAAAAGAAAAATATTATAATATCAATAGAACTGGCTATGACTGCTTTATAGGCTGAAAGCTGCCCTCTGAGTTGAAGGCTGAATGGAGCTTGAATGCTCTATTTGATACTAAGTGACTCAGGGACACACATTTTCTTTCTTTAAAGATGGTACCACAGAAATACCCCTCCCAGTCTCCTGATTAGTGTTCTAAATGTGGTAAATGCTGATTCATCTCAATACTGACCTAATTTTTTTCAATTGAACATATCCTTGGGTTTAGGTCTGCTCATGCCTTTGCAGATTAGAAATGGAGTCTTTTTTAGGCAAAAAGAGTACCAAAGAACTGGAAAAAAAAAAGCAGCAAAATTATTCACTTTCCATATTCTTTAAAACAATTTTCTCCCCTGAGTTAATCAGTGAATATCAAATTTGTCATAAAAGTGACTGAATTAAGCGAACAGAATACAGAAAAACATTTTCTTTTATAAACATAACAATATTCAACCTCAAATAAAATGAGAGATTCAAGCCCACTGTTGTGTCATTTACTGTGAAGTTTTATGTTTTCCATTCTAAATTCCTAGCCCAAGATAAACACAGAATCATAGGTGAAAATATGCCATATTTAGCACTAAAAGCAGCATCACAGTTCATTATCAGAATAAAGCAGAAAATGGTTTAGTATGTGAATATCACAACATAAAATGTACTGGTAATGAAACTGCAATAGAGTAAAATAAATGAGGTTTACAATATATTTTTAGCAGGAAGCCTAGCTGAAAACATTCACATTAAACTACTGCCCCCCAAATCTAACTAACCACACAAACAAAAATTGTATTTTGTGACTATTAAGTCATGAAGAATTTGTACTCCATGGTGCCTTGTCTTGGTGGTTTTCAGAGTAAGATATGAGCCATATTAATTAGCTCCAATGATTTCTCCATCTTGAATAACCGCCAGTTCTGAAACATCATTCATCCTCAGAACATCTGCATAGAGCAAGTAATTATGTAAGCTTTTGGGAAGTGGCAACTGGCAGATAAAATAGTCAGATTGTAGTTGTTCTGGCTTTAGACTAGACCGAATTTCCAAACGGCAAAGGTGGGCCAGGGATGGAACAGACGCTGGAGAAACAAAAAAGAGATACAAAAAGTTTCAAATAGATATAATAATATAGTAAAATAAATACCTCCCCCCTCCACCATGGAGGAAAAGTTGAGTAATTATGTCGCTTAGGCTTATTTTGAAAAAGTATTTAGACTAGGAAGATTACCAGCTGTTGGTGATGTAATCTAAATCAGTATCTAAGATTACGTAAAAATAACTGTTCAAATTCTAAAGATCCAATAATATCAGTTCGTACTTAAAAAATGGATTAAGTAGAATTTACAGACACTCACAACAGCAAATGCTACATTCTTCTTACTCTTTTTCATTGCACATGATCTCCAGATCTACCATATCAAATGAGTGAATATGCACTTAAGAGTTAGTCTCTTTTTATCCACCACATAGAATGGAATTTTAAAACTGGCAGAGACAAAAGGAACATTTATTGAGTATCTCATATGCCATGGGTAGTCTTTACACATACATTATATAATCTTCATTAATCCTATGAGGTATGTATTATCATACTCTTACAGAGATAAGAAAGTAATGGTTTGAGTTAATTTTCCAAAGGTCATACATCTAGTAAGTTGTAGAGTCAGGACTCAAACTCAGGTCTAACTGACCCCAAAATGTGTAAATGTGCAAGCACAGCCACTATAACCACTGCTGCCAAAAGCTAATCACCAAATAAAGAAGAATCCACATATACTTAATTAAGAATCATATTAGTTTCACTTTCCAATATAAAAAGTATTAACTAAAACCTCCCTCCCTGATGGCGCAGGGGATAAGTCTCAGCACTACGAAGCTATCGCCAGCCAATGCAGCATGAGTTCGATCCCCGGCCACATAGCGCAGCAGACCTCTCCTGTCTCGCCCACTGCCCCCTTCAGCAGTGTATTTCAGTCAGTCCTCCTGTTCTGCTCCCCACTCTATCTCTGGTGAATCCTCTCACCCCCCTATACCTCTGGCCTACACCCCAGTTTTTGTATGCATAAATAAATCTTTAAAAAAAAAGGATAAAGGCTTTAAAAAAAGCATTAACTAAAGAAGTTATGTCCATGTAAACTGAGTTAAAAACATATTTTTATGTAAATCAAATTAATGTCTTTTGTTAGTTCAAGAAATATTCTATTAATCTCTGGGAAATGTAATGATAATTAACAGATCAGAATCAAAGCAGCAAAGACAAGTACTATCAAAAGCCCAGCTGAAACCAGAGCAGCTGATCTGACTCCAAATCTAGGTTCCTTTAAATGGTAATATCTATGGGGCCTACGTAAACTACTTTTCTACATCTTCAACATCTTCCAAACCACTGAAGTAAAAAATCTATCATCTTACATTTTAAATTTATTGGTTTTTAGTTTAGTTTATTCAGAGTCTGAGAAAGTCTTCAAATCACAGTGTGCTTTGAAATACCAAATAAGAAAGCTATCTGATTTTGTACATACGTTAGTCTAAGAAAAGATGAGCATTTTCTTGAACCACGAGTCACAGACTCCCCATTATAAGTAAGACTACAACATCTGTAATACATAACATTTATTCCCAGTGCTTTCATATCCATATCATGTTTAAATTGTACCGATTTCTAGGAACCTGTGTCCACTGTTGGCAGGAATGTAAACTGGTATAGCTACTTAGAAAAACAGTATGGAGGTTCCTTGAAATATTAAAAATAGAATTACCGTAATATCCAGTAATCACACTTTGGGTATTTACCCTAATGATATGAATACACTAACTTGAAAAGACATACATATCACTATGTTCACTTCAGTGTAACACTATTCACAATAGCCAAGATATGGAGATAATCCAAGTGCTCAAAAACAGATGAATGGATTAAGATGTGGTATATAAACACAATGGAATACTTTAACCATAAAAAATAAAAGAGATGAAATCTTTCATCTGTGCCAATACGATGGACCTTGAAAGGATTATACTAATTGGAATATGTCAGAAGGAGAAAGACAAAAATACCATGTGATTTCATTCATTTGTGGAATGTAACAAACACAAAACAAACCCTTAGATCTGACAACAAAAAGATGACCATAGGGGAAGGAAGGGAGATATAGTGGGTAGAAGGTTGGTGGTAGGTAGTGACAGGACATTTGGTGGTGGTTATGGTGCGAAAATGTACACCAGGAACCTATACAATCATGTTGTAAACTAACATTACTTAAAAATATGTTTTTGTTTTATCCTAAAATATAAACTTGAAAAAATCTTTATAGTCTCTTGGAAAAAAATCTTTTGGAAAAAAACACAGGTAAAGAAAGCATTATAGAGATTAGCAGAAATACATACAGAAATGACACCCAAATTGCAAACCACACTGTTTTCCAATGGTATAATAAGCAAGTTCAACTTCCACAAGTAGGCTGATTGTGTTCAACTATTAGGTATAAGAAAATCCTCTTACCCAGTGAGATTAGGGACAGTAATTGATGCTAATGCCACAAGACATACGCAGATATAGTAAAATTGTGAAAATAAGCATAACTTGGCACACAATTCACCTGGTAGGGGAAAACACATGTTGAAAAGCCAGAGAGTAGCCTACCAACTGGGGACACAGAGTATGCTGTGTAAATAGTCCGATGGGACTGACTGAAGAATGACAAAATTGGAATGCACTGGGTTAAAGTGAGGTTGGTTAAGAGAATTTTAACTAATATTCAGCTGGATTTTAACATGTATCTTGTTAAACTGAATTTTTCATCTGCACATTCTTGTCAATGTAGATTCTTCTTACACACCATGAAGGAAGATAAAGGATGGTCATACAACCAAGAGGAGAGCTGATTACTAGGGGCTAAGGAATCCTTCATGCTTCTCCAGCTTCTCTGATTTGACAGACAACACTGACTTACAAATTCTTCAGGTTGACTGAGCAAAGTACCTCTGGTTGTCCCAAAGTCTCCTATACCACTGATAAGCCTTTCCAGGTTTTTTCACAACATAACTAAATAAACCATTTGTTTGCTTGTGCTAGCATGTGTGCGGAACCTTAATTATTTGTGAGCATGTCGAAATGGACAAGTACATTTGTTATGAGAAGCTGCAGTGACTTGCCCATATTGACAGTGTATGTCAACAACAGTTGATACTACAATAGATCCAAATAATGTTAGGTTCACATCTTGGGACCTTTAAATTCCCTAATATTTTCTAAATTACTGGAACTATCATAAGTTTCAGAAGGTCTTTCCATTTTATAATAAAAAAAGGAAAGGAATACAAAAAGAGAAGTAATGGTTCCAATTTTAATCACACCATTTTGGTGTTACTCTTATAAGCACAATAGATCACTGGCCTGATGAACAATTAGAGATAAGAGATAAGAACTATATTCATTTGACTGAGGAAATCTTTCATCTGAAGATTATTAACACAGACAATAATCAGTGCCATCTTAGTTTAATATGCTAGTGAATACCAAGGGAATTTTATAATTATATACAGTATTTCAAAGCATGCAAAATTAGTATGAAAGTTTTAGTGATGCATAGTATTTCCAGATGTGTTGCCACTAGGCTGAGAAAAGGTCAAGCCAATCCTTGAATTTACAATATGAAAAAGCCCAGAAGCTGTATGTAAAACATACTTTCATAAAAATCTGTTAAACCATATTTTGTTAAATAAATTTCTTTCAGATTATGACACTGATCATAGACTAGAAAATGGTATCTAAAACCCTGCAATTCTTTTAAGTCACTTTTCTGATCCAATCATCTTCTACTTTTTTTTTAATGTTTACCCACCATGTTTTTTTTTTTAAGATTTATTTATTTATGCATACAAGCTGGGGAACAGGCCAACGGTGTGTGGCTGCAAGAGGGTTCAACAGAGACAGGGTGGGGAGCAGAACAGGCAGACCAACGGAAACACACTGCTGAGGGGAATAGCGGGTGAGGCAGATGTCTGCCGCGCCATGTGGGAATCTCCCCGCCGGGACAACTCCACAGCGCAGTGCTTAACCGCTTCACCACCAGGGAGGCCCTAAATAAATAAATCTTTAAAAAAAAAAAAGGAAATAAAATAAAATAAAAAATAAAAAGGTAGTGACTAAGTTTTATTAAAATAATTCTTAGTTGATTCACAATTACAAGATTTGGTTCTAAGTCTAGTTTATTTTGATACTTCATTGGAAGGACTAATGTAGCTGAAAAAAAAATTTCACATAAAAGCATGCAGATGCAAAAGGAGAAGGACACTGTGAACTATTAGTTTAAGTAAAATACTATGGTATCCATTTACTAATTAGAAGCCATTGAAGAGACCAGTAACTAGGAGGAAACACAAGATTTTTCTAAGTAGATTGCACTAAGAAGAGAGTTACAAAGCATTTTCAGGAGAATATCAAAAAGTCTTTTTAAGAGCCAATGTGGGTGAGGGTTTCTCAATATCAGCACTACTGACATTTCGAGTCAGATAATTCTTTGGTGTGGGGACTTATCCTACATATCACAGGAGGTTTAACAGCTTCCTTTGACTCTACCTCCTAGAATGCAACAGCACTCCTACCAACTGTAACATAAAAAATGTCTGCAGATACTGCCAAATATTACAGGGGTTGGGGGTGCAAAAGGGTGTGTATACAAAGTCACTATTGTTATGGATGAAAAGAAACAATAACAGTTGCCTGGGATGATTTACTTTGTTGGTAACAAGTACTCTCACACCATCCTATCTCCTAAATCAGGAAATGGAACAAGCAGAAGGATTGCAGGGAAAAATGACAATTTCAAGTTTTGGATATGGCCAATTGTTGGTTACCAAATGGAGACATCCAAAGCACAGCTGGAAATACATGCTTGGAAACAAGAAAAGAGATCTTAGCTAGAGAAGTAGATCAAAAAAAGCATTAGCTACATCAACACCTCTACTAAAGGCTTCTGCAAATCCTAGCCAAAATAAAATCCTCTTAAGAGATGATGATTATTATCCTACACAAGCTCTACCCTAGTGCCTAATTAAACAAGAACTCCTTGACGGATTTAGTCTACTGCAGGGTAATGTACTCAGGCACAATTTTTACCTTCATCTGGACCAAACTGCCATATGTTAAAAGTCTTCAGAGTAAACTCTCACATATCTTTACTAATTGATACGCTGCGATAATTTTCCCATTTGGCATATGCTCCCTCTTTTGACTTTTTGTTCCCAACTTCATTGTCCTATATTCTATCTGTTCTGAATAGATATATATTCTCTTTTGCTGCAAATATATAATTAGTAAAAGCAGATGCAATTCTCAACACTAAGAATTACATGCAAGTGAGTTTTCCCAACATTATCATTAAAGAAATTTTGTACTAGATGGCTCAGAGATTCTAAACAGATATTTTTTGCTTCAATAGAAACCTCTAAGAGTTTTGAATACACTCAGTTCAAGAGCACATTTTTCTGAGTATCTGTTTTTGATTGAAAAAATTTACTTAAATATATTTTTCCAAGAAATTAGATAATTTCTACATATGCATAAGCTCACTTGTTAACAATCTATTTAACATGTTTTATGAAAAATTACATTTCATGTAAAATATGAGTAAAGAAATAATTTTTCTAATTTATGACATAATCTGGTTAATAAGGTAAAATAAATCTGAATAGGAATACTTTGCATATATTATATTTACATTTGTTTCCTTGTGTAAAACCTTCTATTGAGTACTCTTTAATTTTTTAAACAGGCTTAAAAGCTTTTTAATAAGTAAGGATGAGAGATTTACTATAAAATCGTCATTTAAAGCAGTAATCAATTCACAGAATTTTCTTCCATAGCTTACCCTTCATTGTTCTAGCATACCAACACACTGGCATAATAATCAATAAGGACAGGTATAAATAAAGGACGATAAAACTTCCTATTTTACAGATGACAAAATATTAAAGAACACAAATCTACATACACTCCAAAGAAAAAATTAAGTTTAGCATTTTTCTAACTATAAGCTAAATATTCACTAACAAGGTTTTTAGGACTCACTATTATTCACATAATCCTTATTTAAAATAAAAGGATATAACTACATTAAAATATTAGTAACAGCTCCTTTTCTATTTATGTTCCTTAGGCTAAACTTCCAAAATCACATGATTTTTGTTGAAGGAAATGACTGTGACTATCCACAGTACTAGCCTTCCCCCACATAAAGAAAATGCAAATGGTGTCCAATTTAATACATGTTCTCCAAAGACACCACCTAAAATTACAACACAACTAATGAAGGAAGAGAAAAAGAGTAGTGACGTGAGTTTAAACATGATTATTTTCTTACCAATATGTTGCTGTAGCACCCAAGAGGAGTTTGAGGCACGGACAGAGATCATCTTTTCAATATTTGGGGGAAGTCTCCTCCAATTAGTAAACTCCAATGTGAAGATAAGAGTGTCATCACTGACTGAGTCAATCCTAAATTAGCAAGATGTTAACACACCATCAGACACAAAATATATCAAGTGTTCAACCTGAAAACAAACACCACATATCTACTCTTACAACATCTTAATGTAAAAGATAGACAGAAATCTGGAGTACAGAAAATATTCATGTAATGAGAGTCAAGTTCAGCTTATATAAATATTCATCTATAATTTCTACAAGAAACTGAATTAACTGTGTGTAGTTATCTAACTGATAACAAGAGGAATATCTACTCTTGTAGATAGTAGGAAGATTCCTTGCAATTCCCCAGCAGCAGCCATAAGGAAAGACAGAGACAGCATCAATGTCAGCAGTGGACTTGCCACTAGCTCCTCCCAACTGGACCATCTTGCCAAATCTAGACTGGTTATCCTTACAGACACATATTAATAGACACATATCTAATAAAACCAAAAACACCAAAAGATATCACTAAATTAAGTATAGGGGGGAGGTAATTTGTTTCCGCCTAACTCCCAGGGACATACAACTGTTTTTCTCTAAGAATCTGCCCTATTATACATTCAGCTCTCAAGGATGTACTAGAGTAAGTTGAGTCTTTAATGACTAAAAGGTTTCCAAGACAAACAGTTCTCCTTCTAATTTTTCAGTATAATGTCAGATTTTCCAGTACACTAAAGAAGCTTCCCCCAATTTTATAAGAACTTGAATCCTAAATGAAAGAGCATTAGTCCAAGAAAAGTTCTGATTTCTAGTACCACCTCTACTACTTACAAACAGGATGCCTAACTTCTTTAAGCCCTTGGTTCAGGTCTCTTAACCTGTCTATTTCAGTGAACTATTTGTGAAAATAATATGAGATAATATACTAAGCAAACTTTTAAGACTATGAAATGATACATAATTATTTGAAATCATCAGTACTAGTTATCCAGCAGATTTCATAACACTGTACACAAGAAATGCAGTCAAAGTTTAGAGAGAATTTTATGTTCTAACAAGATCACTCATTCAGATACTCCCTCCTACCATCACATTATTTGAAGAAAAATTAAAAGATTAGGGTCTCTGATAATTACTTCAAAAATAGAAATTCATTTCAAGATGGTTTTTCTGGAGACATTACTAAGCAAGGATTAAAAAAGAAATAAACAAGACGGTTGGCCCCACGATCCACTGAGGAAAGGAACAGATACAACGGACCCCACCAGGGAGAGTAACCCCAGAAACAGGGGGAGTTCACCCTGACCCCCCGTGCCATCTTCTGAAGCCCCTACTCTCCCATTTCCGACCTGAAACAAGAGAGGGAAGTCTCTGCTCTATAAGGTGAGGGGGAAAGTGTGTTCCTAGCCAACGGTTGTCCCTGAGTCACTGAGGAAAGAAACAGATACAGGGGGCCCTGCCAGCAAGAGTAACCCCGTAAACAGGGAGAATTCACACACCCCCTGCTGCGCCATCTTCTGAAGCCCCTGCCCTCCCCTCTGGGAGCTGAGACGAGGGAGGGAATTTTCTGCAGTATAAGTCCAGGTAACAGTGCCAAGCTAGAACTGGCCACCAGTTCCTGACATCCCAGAGCAAGCACATCAAAGAGATGCCTTCCAATACCAGTGACACAATGGCCCAATGCCTAGAACAAATCAGAAAACAAACAACAGGGAGAAGGAAAAATACAATTAACCAAATAAACCCTCAAGGGAAGATCACACCACAAAAAGAAAATGAGCTACCAGAACCCAACAATGATGACATGGAAGAACTACAACACCTACCAGACAGGTAATTTAAAAGTGTCATGATTAAAAAACATGAAGAAGACAAAAAGGAAAAGAGGGGAGATGAGAAATATAATTAGGGAATTGAAGGAGGAAATAGAGTCCCCAAAGAAAGAAAGGAAGGAAATGCATGACATTAAAGGATTATTGGAAGAGCTAAAGAACTCTAAGGAAAGCAACAAAAGCAGAATCAATGAAATAAAAGACCAAATCAGTACTCTCGAAGATAGACATAAAAAGAACCAATAAAGAGAAGGAAAAAGAAGCATGAGGGAAAAAGAACAAGGAAAGACTTCGAGAACTCTCTGACACTATGAGAAAAGGAAATATAAGAGTCATAGGGATCCCTGAAGGTGAGGAGAAGGACCAAGGAATCGAGGAACTGTTCAAGCAGATAATGGAGGAGAAAGTCCCAAACACAAAAGGAAAAACGTGAAAATAGACATACAAGAAGCTAAAAGAACACCATACTATCATAATGAAAGGAAACCCACAGAAAGACGTATAATAATTAAGCTCTCGAGAGTGCAAGACAAAGAAAAAATAATGAAGCTACTAAGAGGGAAGAAACAGTTAACCTAAAAGGAAAACCAATCAGGCTGACATCAGACTTCTCCGAAGAAACACTATGGGCAAGAAGAGAATGGACTGACATAATCAAAAAACTCCAAATCAACAAATGCCAAACAAGAATACTTTATCCCGCAAAGTTCTCCTTCCTCTACAAAGAAAAAATAAGGACCTTCTCAGACAAACTGAATCTCCAGAAATTCATTACTACTAAACCCCCATTCCAAAAAATACTCCGAGAAGTCCTAAAGCCCAAACCAGCAGAGGAATGACTAAAAAGATCAGAATAAAGCAAAGAATACAATCACAGAAAAGATAAACAAAATGGCAAAAACAGACTCCAACGTGTCAATATTAACCCTAAATGTAAATGGTCTAAACTCATCAATAAAAAGACACAGAGTACGAGGCTGGATTAAAAAACAAAATCCAACTTTCTGCTGCCTCCCGGGAACACATTTAACTACAAAGCTAAGCACAGATTGAAAATGAAAGGTTGGAAAACAATCCTACAAGCAAATGGATCAAAAAAGAAGGCAGGAACAGCAATACCTATATCAGATGAAATAGACTTCAAACTAAAAAAGGTAAAAAGAGACATGGATGGACACTACATAATGATTAAGGGGAAAATGCATCAGGAAGATATAACACTCATAAACATATATGCACCAAATGAAGGAGCACCAAAATATATAAGACAATTATTATCAGCTCTGAAAACAGACATTAGCGAGAATACATATATAGTAGGAGACTTCAGCACTGCACTGTCACCAATGGACAGATGAACAAAACAGTCTCAAAGACTCTTTCTCATAATTTAAAGTATCCTTGAAATGCCTGATTAAAGAGCACAAAAATTATTTCACAAATTCTTACTTCTAGAATATGCAAACATGTATGAAGAGAACTTAAACTGCAGTGCAAACAGCTTTGGAAAACATTTTCCTTCTAGGGAAGCTCTTGGTAAAATCATAACTTATTAGAAAATAAGAGTAAGTGAAATGATAAAAAAGATTCAAAGGCAAACAATCTCCTTGACTTTCTAGGAGCCCCACATGAAAGGTTATTTGAATTTGGTTCCTTATTTCTTTCTTAATAGTTTCATTTTTCTCCTTTAAGTCTTACTATAACCAAACACAAAGTCATTTTTATGCAGTTATCTAAACATACACACAAGAAACAAATCTGTTTACAAATTCTAGTTAATATAATGGTGACTTTATTTTACCAATGCTGATAATGCCACTAAAAATGTATTGCTACTGTGCTACATTGGCCATTACATTGTACAAAGCAGTTGTACAATCATAAACAAGTGACAGTTAATTAACTAAATGTAGAGATGACATTTACTTTCTATTATTTGCCGATTATACTGGGGGTGAGGCTAGCCTTGCATTTAAAGTTGAAAAAATATTTCAACTTTGTAGATTAAATTGTGACAGGCAATTATTCAGCCAGATACATTTTTAAAACTGTTTAAGACAAGCAATACCTAGGAAAGACATTTATAATTTACATGACAAAGATTAAGCAACAGACTTACATGTGATATAAATAAGATACAAGCAAAATCCACTTTAACAACATATTGGAATTTTTATAGGAGATTTTTCTTATAACAGCTCTCTGCAAATTTGATCAAAGAAAGCAAAACATTTATCTTATTCAGCATAAACACTGGTTTTATCCATTCAATAAAAGATTGGTGAACAAAAATTTGACCATGTTAAGCATTTTCATTGCTAAATTGCAATTTTCCATTGTATTCTTCCTAATGAATATAAAGTGACTTAATGTTTCTGCTTCAGAGAAAAGCATATACATTGACATTCTCAATTCACATAGCTGAAAGTTTACAGTTTACTTCAAAAATTATTTATAACTTACTAGTTCTTATCTCCTTTCTATCCTAATATATCCAGTAAAGATAGCACATACACAGTGGTTCATTACTACAAAAATTCTCAAATGGACTATTCATATGGGGGAAGGGAGGAAGCTGTATCAAAATTTGGAATGGAAGAGTATATTTTACACAGTTTTCTAGCAGAATAAAGCTAAAAATTCCCTCTACTTCCATCAGAATATGAAGTTTGATGAGAAGGGAAGGAAGCAACAGTGTTTATTTTTTTTTTTTTTCCTGCAGAGGTTCTTCCTAATTGAAGAGTAGGAGGGGCAAGAAAAGTTGGTACAGATCATCCAAGTTAGGCAACTACAAAATCCCTGTGGATATAGAGAGCTAAGGCAACATAGCTCAGTAGTTAAAAACACAAACTGGAATCACATTACACGCTTTACTCCCTTCCAGTCACTTCTTACCTTTTTCCAGAACTGTTATCTTTACATTCAATCTCACCATTACCAGTCTCTCAACTCATCCACTCCAACCCCGTCATCAGTCAGAAGACATACACCCTTCCTCCCAACACAGGAAATTCAAGAAACTGAGGAAAACTAAATAGAATGTTCACTAAAAAAGGATAAGGTCCACAATGGTAGAAATTCTTACCAAGAACTGCAGAGTATATTCACTGGGTCAAATCCAGCAAGCAAGAGAGATGGTAACCATTCTTTATATTTTGTCTGTGCTTTAATTGCATGATTTATAAATTCAGGCATATGGTTCCATGATGTCAATGGGCAACCTTTCTTCAAAAAGTAGCGAAAAACTGTAAACTTCTCATACTTCAGGCAGTATGCCAAATGAAGTTCATTTAGTTGTGTGCCGTATTTCAAAAGAATATTCACAATTCCAAAGAATTCACAGCTCCACCACAAAAAATAAAGAAGAGAAGTTAGAATTTTATTTAAACCATAATTCTTACAAATAGTAACTAGTACTTACAGCTGCAAAAAAGGAATGGCAAATGGAATAGTAGATGATTTCCTATGTCTAATAGATTGAAATTAAGGGGTGAGGTGGCAATACTTTTTAATGTATATACTCCTGCAGTTTATCATTTTCCCAAGAATAGTAGTAGTCTCAGATTTTTAACACATTCAACTTAAATAATTTTTAAATTATTATTGTACATCTAAAAATTACTCAAATTACAGTATTTATATGCAATTAAATATCTCCATTCAAAATACTAGCTACAAAAGTTATTAAACAATGTGATCAATCTCCAGGATATCACTTTCTTTAGCAAAAGCCTTAGCTAATTCCCCTCTTTTGAATTTCTAATGGAAAGAAACATCTCATAAAAAACTTTTTTTTTGAAAGTGAAGGAAAAGATAAACACCCGGGGACTACATCAAACTAAAAAGCTTCTGTACAGCAAAAGAGACAATAACCAAAACAAAGAGACACCCTAATGATTGGGAGAAAATATTTGCACTTCATACAACTGATCAGGAACTGATTTCAAAGATCTACAAAGAGTTCATGTGACTCAACAAAAACAAACAATCCTGTCAAATAATGGGCACAAGAGCTAAAAAGACACTTCTCTGAGGAGGAAATGCAAATGGCCAACAGGTATATGAAAAATGCTCAACATCACTTATAATCAGGGAACTGTAAGCTAAAACCATGGTGAGATACCACCTCACAGCAGTAAGAATGGTACATGTTTTTAAAAAAAAAAACAGAAACAACAAAGGCTGGTGAGGATGTGGATAAAAAGGAACCCTCTTATACTGCTGATGGGAATGCAAACTGGTCCAACCACTATGGAAAGCTGTGTGGGGGAACCCACAAACTACTAAAAAATGGAGCTACCATATGATCCAGCAATTCCACTCCTAGGAATCTACCCAAAAGACACAAAAACAGTAATCTGAAAGGAAACCTGCACTCCTATGTTTACTGCAGTCCTATTTACAATAGCTAAGCTATAGAAACAACCTAGATGCCCCAAAACAGATGACTGGGTCAAGAAGATGTGGTATATTTACACAATGGAATATTACTCAGCAATCAAGATAAACTCATGCCATCTATAGCAACATGGATGGAGGTGGAAGGGATTATGCTTAGTGAAATTAAGTCAAGGAAAAAGAAAAATATGGGGTGGTTTCACTTATAGGAGAAATATAGGAGAACCAAACAGGGAATCAGGGAAAAAAAAAAGACAAAATTAGCAAGCAAACTATAAATAAGATACATTCAGCAGAAGGGGAGGAAAGAGGGATCAAAATGGGGCAGGAAGAGCACAAGACACTATGGTGAAGGTTCATGGGTGACTTGGTGGTGGCAACTTTATGGGGACTACACCTGAGAGGGGCAATCACTGTACAAAAATGAACAATGATGTTATATATATACACATATATATATATTTTTTAACTAAAATAAAAAAGCAACAATGTCTATGTGAACAACTTATTCCATTGTTGGATGGACCATAGATATTACTCAATATGGCTTTTCTTTCACACAGTCTCATTCTTACTGCCTAATTTAAAAACAAGTATTAGCCAGAAACTAATAAAAGCATCAATAATTCTTCATTTAGTATACTCCACAAAAATCATGACAGATGAGCAAAACAAGTATTTGTAAAACTTTTTAATTTAAAACTCTGACTCACATAAATAAGTGCTATACACCAAATACATTAAAAATCTAACTGTAACTACAAAACTAAAGTTTAATTTTTAGGCTGACAGCACTAAAAATTTATATTTATAAATATAAATTCAAACAATATATACCTGAAATACAGTAAATGTCTTATTTGATAAAGCAATTTTTAATTCTCCCCCGTTTTATTGAGGTATAATTGACAAATAAAATAGTAAGATACTTAAAGTGTCCACTCTGATGATCTGCTACACATACACATTTAGTTAATTAACACATCCATCACCTCACATATTTACTTTTTTCTTCTTTTTTGGTGAGAGCACATAACCTCTACTATCTTAGCAAATTTCAACTACACAATACAGTGTTATTAACTACAGTCATCATGTTATATATTACATCCTCACATCATATGCACTACACAACTGAAAGCCTGTCTTGATTCTTGACTGTTCTGAAGACCAGGATATCAGAAGATTCCTTCATTTACCTTAAGACATTGAAAGTATACCCTAAAATAGCTATACTCTAGAAACGTAATCCAGATTCAAAGAGGGACGGAAATAAACCTGAAAATATTGCTACAATTTTATTATACTTTGTGCAAGATAAAGGAGGAATTTTGTTTGTCTGTTTTCTTGTATTTAAATTAGCAATGTACCACTAAGATTATCAAGTTTCATCACAAAAAAAGGTATTTGCTATATAGAGATATATTTCACTCCAACAAACAGAATAATTTTCACTTAAAAAATATATTTCCGTATAGCAGAAAAGAAGAAAAACAGACCAAATATACATACTCCTTTTGGAAAGCCATACACATGGGAGAACTGAATCCAAAGACGAGGCACATCTGCGCATCTGGGCTGTAGCCACACTGGAGTAACATTTCCAGGCATTCTTCATGCCCTCCAAACACTGCTGAGTACACGGGGCTCACTTTGTCTGGCCCAGTATCACAGACTCGGTTAGTAAGTGGTATTAACAAATCCAAGATTCTGCAAATACACAAGTTATGGGACATTTCATGTTTTTACAGGCACAAGAGTATAGACAACATTTTTATAACTTTTATTTATTTTTTAAAAGATTTATTTATTTATGCATACAAGAACTGTGGTGAAGGCCAGAGGTGCGGGCAGGTAGGGGTGAGAGGATTCACCAGAGACAAAGTAGGAAGCAGAACAGGCAGACTGACTGAAATACACTGCTGAGGTGGGCAGTGGAGAGACAGGAGAGGTCTACTGTGCCATGTGGGTTAGCTCCCTGGCTGGGGATGGAACTCATGCTGTGGTGCTGGCGATAGCTTGACAGCACTGAGACTTTAATCCCTGCACCACCAGCAAGGCCTTACACATATATTTTAAGAGTTATCCACTCATTAATTTAAAGAAATTTTTCTGCATCCTTGTCTCTCTTTTTAGCAAAAAACAAGCATTTTGCTAAAATAAAGGACGTATTTAATGTCTCTTGAATTTTAATAATGTGTTTAGTTTTCTTAAAGGGTCAGAAAAAATTATACTCAACACACAAATACGCTTACAGCAAAGGTTTTTAAGGAAATAGTAGTAAAATACCATGCTGCCTAGTGGCATAATGATCAAATTGCAGAATGTTTTCCTATTAGTAAACATACTAAAATAATGACCATCTCACTATTTTAATTCAAATATTTTACTTTTTAAATTAAATAACACTAAAAATAGCTGTAAAATTATTATTTTGTCATCATGACTCTGAATAGTTTAAACATTTTTTTAGAAACTATTAGTGTCAATTCATGTTAAGGTACACTGTCATATTGCATAGCCAGGTATCAGCTTCTGAGATTCCTGGAATGACCGATTTCAAATTTAATTTCTATTTAAGTTAGTGTCCGTTTGTGTCTCTTTCTCAGTCTGTCTCTGTCTCTGTCTCTCTCTCTAGAAAATACTAAAAGTTTTGTGGAAAGTTTTGGCTAAGGAAGAAGAGTGTAATAAATAGAAGTACCAGGGTTGAACTTAAGATTGGATAAAGTTCAGTCAAATGATACAATATGAAGAACATGACCCATTTCACATGAAAGAAAGACTCAGTTCCAACAGGGATCACAAACTCAAAGCTTTTTGGAGTTAGGGAAGTAACATAAATTAGATGAATAAACCCATCAGATTACAACCTAAAGATGCCTAGGATAAAACTAGAGGAGCAGGAATGTGTAGCCATAACCTGTGAAATCACCAGAAGACAACACTCTGAGAAAGACCATGAGGTTATTCTTGTCTCCAGCCACAATGCCTCACACGAGGAAGGTATAGGACTAAGAAGAGCTAGAGATAGCATGGGTGGAGTGGGAGAACCCCAAAGAGGGGGGAGATAAGAGAAGTAGATCTACTCACACAGCAAAATGGTAAAAAAAGAAATGCCATGGATTTTGCCTGGAGGTGAAAGGTCTGGCCCAGAATTACTCCTTATTGCACCTTTTAATTATGAGAGCATTATAATTTTCTGTTTTTAACACTTACTTTGTATGGCCCATTTGAGCAGCTGCATGAATAGGTAACTGCCAGTAGTCCTCATTACAATAAAGATTAGGATCTGCCCCACTGGACAGCAGAAGCTCCACACATTCTGTATGGCCCTCTTGTGCAGCAATGAACAAGGGAGTAGCTTTGTCCAAGGCTTGACAATTGACATTTGCACCTAATACAAAATAAAATATTTAACAAAATAATATTCATTTATGCAAAAATTTATATATTTAACATAAATTTCAGTAGTTGCCATAGCATTTTACTGTACAGTATTTCCCCCTCAGTGGATATTGTGTAAACAGTGATTTTCCTAACTCGTGAGTACCATTTAATTTATTTTTGTTTTCATGCTAATAAGAAAACAAGTGATTAATATTTCAAATTTCATTTTTAAGTTAAAACAAAAATCTTATTCAATGAAGGATTCATTTCATTCCAATTCCTCCTCAGCAAGCACTACGTGGGTCCAACAAGTAATTTTCTAAAAATGAAAAACGCAAACAGTCAAATATAAATTACACTTATCTGAAATAGTTAAGAAAAATATTAAATTATGAGACTTTACCGATGTCACTAAATGATTCACACTAAGATTTATGAAAACAATTTCAGATAGATATGACATACATAGGGGCTATGTCTTCAAACTAATATTGAGGACACTCTTCATTACATCCCTTTTCATCATGACCACCGCATGATAGAGCTTACAATAAAAAGGGAAAACGTCTATTTAAGTGGGTTTTGGGCTGTTTTTTTAAAAGCATGAAACTAACCATGTTTAGGCAGTAGTATATAAAGATTTGAAAAAGTTGAAAATAACCTCAAATTTTGTGAAGATACTAAATATAGAGACCTCCGTAAGCTTTTCTCATTGACAAATAATGTGTTAAATATGCTAAGTATGGTGTTATTTACATGACTGTGAGAATTGTTAACTATCTGAAATGTCTCAGGGGAAAAACCATCATTCTGAGGTAGAAAAAAGACTCTTTTATTTAAAAGGATGTTCCATAAATGCATATTATATAAAACAAAGATCCAAGATGTGTCACCACTATGCAGAATACAAATGGTTAAAGAGTTTATGAAATCTTCAGAAATTTTAACTTGATATCCAGCATGTGTAGACAAGCAGCATCTTCCTAATTTATACAAGATAGAAGCTTCACCTAGTGTTGATCTCAGAAAAGAGACGAAGAAAGAAGCCTACTTAACTTTCTTCTTTAAGCAATGTTTAATTTTGACAATTTCAAAGTATCAAAAAGAATAGGAACCAATCTCTGTAAGATTACATGTAGAGAAGTTGAGAAAAATGAAGATAATTCACTAAAAGAAAAGTCATTTTAAGAGTCAAAAATAGAGTTATAAACATAACTATACACTTTTTCAAGTTATTCTTCATAACTACTCATAGAGGAGAAAGGAAAAAAAAGAACTAAACAAAACAAAACAAAACAGATGGTTAGTGGTCCAGAAGACCAGCTGGTCATAAGGTAAATCAAGTATAGTTTAACCTATTTTATTGTGAATATTAATTATATATTCTAAATGTTAACTTATGAGACTGGAAGCCATAAAAAGACTCAGGATCAATGTTACTTCAATTAAATATTTAAAAAGAAAGAATAAGGATGGTCCTCGGCAATGTAGTAGAAGGAAGACAAGACGTCAGAAGACCTGTGTGCAAGACTGCAGTTTGTGGGGAAATACTTCCTAGATCTTTAAAAGGCACAGAAACACTCAGGGTCTGTGATTCTGATTAAAAACATACACATCTGAATGAATGACTTGGAGATTACTCTCAATTCCAAGATTAATAAACTTAATGTAAAGATACCTTAATATGATGCTAAATGTTTTCCTTCTTACTTCAACTTGAGTATTTAAAGGTTTGTATGAAAAAGAAGAAATAAGAAAATATATGCCCTGCTAAGTAAACAAACTTAGTTTTGTATACTTGCAGATAATTTGTTAAAAGCCTAAGCAATGCAGAAGATATGTAAAAAGCCTAAGGTTTAAGGAAAAAATTTGCCTGTTGGCAAATATGGTGGTATTTCCTTTCTGCTCTTCACTATTCATGTTTCATCAGGTAAGCAGCATGAACGGATACCCAGTGCTTAAAGGAATTTAAAAGTCATTATATAATAAACATTTCTGGTCACAGAAATGACAGAGCAAGAATACAATGTCAACATTATCTTCTCTGGCAATGCTGACTGTGTACTAGTTGTCATGGAGAATGTTTACCAGGTTTATGTTATGATTAACATAATACAGTATAACATAACTTTGAAATAGACCCATTTAAATAATCACACAATTGACTAAAACAGATAAGTCAAAGATTAATATACAAAATAATTACCTAACAAATTAATTAAACCTAACTAGCCTTCTACCCTAGGGAGTTGGAACTTCTTAGGTCCCCATTAGAAAGAACAGCCCATCACTCAGCTTGTCAACAAACCTGCTTTAGTGATGGATCATTATATTCCTCCTTAAACAAATTAGTAGCTGGGCATTGTACTATTTTGGTAACAGACACTTAGCAAGCTTATAAATTAACTTGCTATATGTATTCTTATTTACTATTAACATAAAACCATAAATTTCACAACCTGATTTATATCTGGTCAAGATATATTCTCCCTATGAAGTCACAAAGTTAAAACTCATCTTAACAGTGAAAAGAATAATGGATTAATCTTACCTGATGAAATAAGTATGTTCAAGCTTTCTAGTTTGCCATACTCAGCAGCCACAAATAAAGGTGTGATTCCGAAGTCATCCTGGCATTCCTTGTTGGCTCCTTTTTTAAGAAGCAACTTCATGATCTCTGCATTTTCCTAAAGCACAGACTCATAATTTACATAAAAGTAAACAAATAAAAGGTATCTCTTTTCTTGTTTGGTGCTTTTTTTTTTTTTTTAAATCTCTACTAAAGGAAAACTTTCTTTGTAAGTATATTTTAGGATGGGAAAGAAATGTTAAATAATCAAGTTATTCTATGCCTTTAGCTAGCCCATTAAACATACTGATGAAACACTAATTTCTAGGAATTATAACCCTTTTAAAAATCCTGCAAAGTTAGCTTAGTGATCAGTTTTTAAATATACTTCTTTAAATAAAGTAAGCAATTGTTCATTATCAAGTTATACCCCCAATATTCTGATGGTCTCTTAACTATGCTATCAACATTTGAAAAATTTAGATAATCCCTGCAGTCTGAAAGTGCTAGAACTACTAGAGCAGTTGGCTTATTCAGAATGATCATTAGCATTTAGACTGCCTTTTCTGTACTGCACTAAACACCATAAATCACATGCAAGTAGGAAGCAAAAACTGTATAGAACTGTCATTTTAAAAGGGCAAAACACACAATTTACATGGAAATGAAATAATAAATTCAGAGGTTACCTGAAAAGCAGCCTGGTGCAAAGCATTCCATCCACACATAGAATGGGATCCATTAACATTTGCTCCACGTCGAAGCAACAGCCTTAAAACATCTATCTGTCCATTTTCAACAGCTGCAATACAACAGTCAAAAAAAATGACTGTCAGTAAAAAGGCATGTTTGTATGACTGGACACTTTGGTGATGTTTTCATCACTTACTCACCTCAGAACTCACAATGCTCTGATCATTTCTATCAACAAATCAAAACACATATTCCTTATGCAGTTCCAAAACATTTATTACAACTGTCTTAGCCCAAGCCAATTAACATACACACACTTTATGTGTACAAAACAAAGTAATTTTCAATTCTATTTTAAAAGACAGAGAGGAAATGGAAGCAAGGGACAAATATTTATTTTCTCTGATACTAGAGAGATTATGATTCTATTTTGTTTAAAATGCAATTGGGGAGGGCAGGGGTGGGATAAACGTTCAGAAGAAACAGCATCAAACTGGACAGTCTCTAAAGGATTGGAAGATTTGCTATTTCAGATTCGCTATTTCACATTGGAAGATGTGCTATTTAATCACAAATAACAAGTCACTGGCAAACAAACTAAAAGAGCAAACTGTAAGTGCTGTACCTTAATTTGTTTTATTTTTACCATCATAAACCATAATTATTAAAATGTTCTTGTATCAACCAATGAAAGTATAGTAAAATCTTGCTTATTTGAAATAAAATAGGATTCCAAATAAATTGAGTGTTGTTTAAAAAAATGTATTAATTAGGGGCCTCCCCGGTGGCGCAGCAGTTGAGTGCTGCGCTGTGGGGCTGTCGGCAGCAGCAACGCAAGTTCGACGCCCAGCCGGGGAGAATCCCACATGGTGGGGCAGACCTCTCCTGCCTCGCCCGCTGCTCCCCTCAGCAGTGTACTTCTGATCTGCCTGTTCTGCTCCCCACTCTGTCTCTGGTGAACCCTCTCGCCGCCCCACGCCTCTGGCCTGTACCCCAGCTTGCATGTAAAAAAAAAAATGTATTAATTATAGTATGAGACTAGCTCCCAAGTTGTTACTAAAATAGATCCTCTGAAACAATATTTTGCATAACTACAGAAACTAAAGAATCATGTACACTCTTACTAATTTCCCCCAGTCTACTTTCTTTAACATTAGCACAAGATAAGTATCATTTATAATAATATACATAACAGTTTATAAACCTACCTAGTGAGGATGAACATAGTTATAATGATATTAAATTGATGTAACAAAAAAGTAGGGCTAAACTCTCCAGAATGTTATCTATTATAAACTTTGCTGGCAATAATTCTAGAAGTTAATAATAAGCACAGTTAATGAAAAAACCAGAATGTGAAAAGAGAATTATATAGTACTAAAAAAATAAGTACACACACACATTATTAGCAAATAAGGTATACTGTGAATGTTGCAGGTGTAAGGTTATTATAATGACTTCTTAGTATTTTAAGTTTGGGGAGATGTGAGTATGAGAAGAGATGTGTATAGGAAGGCCTAACTTCATGTGCGTGGTAAGGAGGTTTAAAAAACAAACAAGATTTTTTTTACTTCAGTTCAAACACACAGTTATTCTCTATCTTCTACTATATTGGGGGCAGGAAATGAGAATCAACAACTCAGTCAAAAATTACAAACTAGATACAGGGATGAAAGACTATATTTGAAAAATGTTAATAGAAATTAAACAATGGGGAAGGTAAAATCCTTAAAAGTATAAACAAGAAATAATAAATGTACTTATTATTACTGAATGTGAGCAATATGCCTTTGACAGTATCTTATTTTGTATAATGAATTCATATCAAAGTTTATTTTTTACTGTAAGGATTGTTAAAGTAAGAATTCTCTCGTTATGGAGGGTGTCAGAAATGTAACCACCATGGTTGAGATAACACCACTGTAGTAGAAGTTTAACATATCTTATTTCTAAATTAACATTCAAGGGCATTTTGCCAGGGAAAGAACAACAGTTTTTTCAAGCTAAGCTATTTTTCTATAATCAATCTAAAGTTAATCTAATTTGGGGTGGAAGTCATGATACATAAGGAAGAAAATCTGTTACATATCCAATTCATATAGCATTATCAGTGATAGCTGGCAAAAATTCTATAACCAGACCCTCAGTTGAAGATTACCAGGTTGTCAGCAGTGCTCTATGAAGCAGAGTAAAGATAAGTTTATTTTTCATGAGTTAGGTTGACCTTATAATGATAAAAGTTGAAAAAATGTGTTTTGATTATTAAATGCAGTACAGAAGTCAGAGAGAAAAACTGTTTTCAGTTATAATATCATAAACATATTAAGGTATCTGATTTCCACACCTCTAGTGAAAACATTTTCTAATGGTAAAAAAGTGAAAACAAACATGAGCAGATAAAAAGCATTTTTATAACTCTGACTATTTCAAAAGAAAGTAAACCTAATGGTTAATAATTAAGAAATAATGGTTTAGAAAACTGTATTTTGAGTTTACATCCACTACCAAAGCCTTTCCTTTGGACTGAAGTAGATTAAGGAAGGAGACCATGCCATAAAGTATATGCTATGCTTCTAAAAATGTTTACTAAAAATAAAAAAACAAAAACAAACCCAGACTCAAGCTTTCTGCTCATTGGTCTCCTTATCTATTAAGAAAGTATGTCCTTGAGAAAAGAAAATATCTCCTCTCTTATATACCCAGCACCAATCAGAGACAGAAGACAGGCAATAATCATTGACAGGGTGAATGAAAAAAGAAATTGTCTCAGATTTTCTATTTTTAAAAATATATTCCTTTTTCAAAGTGAATAGGCTTCAGAATCACACTTGGGAAGATAAGATAGCAGTATAAATGGTATTAAACTGGCCATCCTCCCATAAACTATCTTTAGAGTAGACAAAATATATCAGGCAACTTTTTCTGGCACTAAGCAAGAGGCAGATGACTGTGATTCTTGAAGAAAGGGAAATATCGGAGGAGTGTACCATGATCACGCCAAGAGATATTTCTTGATTGTGGTATAGAGCTGAATTTCAAGTAGAGCTCGGGCAAAGTTGAAGAAAAGAGTACTCCAAGCAAAGTAAACAGGTCAAGCAGTATACAACATCCAACCGAGCCTAAGGAGGGAGAAATTACAGAGTTTAAACAGCTGAAATCTGTGGGCAAGGCCCCAGAGAAAAGAAAGCTGTGGAGAGGGGAAGCATCAGTGTGAAGGTTGTGTAAGAACACTTGGTTGAGGTGTGGGTTACACATGCACAAGGGAAGTGGAAGCTTACCGAGAACTGTGAAAGGGTAAGACTAGGCCGGAAATAACCAGTGGTCAAACACTGCTGAGGTGCAATAAACTTCTAGAAGTTTTGGCCCAAGACAGAGTGATGAAACCAAACGATACTTCTGTAACACCGTAGACATCTCCCTGAAACACCCAAAAAGCAGAGCCCTAGGAGTTAAGGATCATATCTGAGAGTGAGGCTATGCTAGGGTTGCTGTAACTAAGCCAAAATAAGCCTGACAAAATCAGGAAAAAGAGAGAAATTTAGAGTTGTGTCTCACAAGTTGGAGGGCTTGGGAAATACCTTAAACTCTGCACAGAACTAACCCAACAAAGCATAAAACTAGACCTAAAAAAGTTCAAGGTGATAAGTCAGTAAATTATTTACCTATTAGGAGAAAAAAAATTTTAAATCAACAATTCTCAGAGAAAGATAACAGAATTAAAGTCTCTATAACATTATCACATTATCCAGCACACAAGTCAGAAAGTGGTCAATAGGGCCTTCCTGGGGGCGCAGCGATTGGGCGCAGCGCTGTGGAGCTGTCTGTGGCTGCGGCGCGAGTTCGATGCCCAGCTGGGGAGATTCCCACATGGCACAGCAGACCTCGCCTGCTGCTCCCCTCAACAGTATACTTCAGTCTATCTGCCTGTGCTGCTCCCCACTCTGTCTCTGGTGAACCCTCTCGCCACCCCACACCTCTGGTCTGTACCCCAGCTTGTATGCATAAATAAATAAAAACCTTAAAAAAAAAAAAAAAAAGAAAGCAGTCAACAGAAAACAGACCCAAAGGTGGTCCAGATGTTGGATATAACAAATTAACTAAAGCACCTTATAAATATGCTTTTAAAATTTAGGGGAAAGATGTTGGGGGGGGGGAGGGCAATGTACACACACACATATAGTATACACACAAATATACATAGAGAACCTCAGAAAAGAAAAAGAAAACTTTAAAGATAAAGGAAGTTCTAAAAGTAAAAAAAAAAATGGAACATACATACTTAAAAGATTAGACATGCTAAAATTTTAAAAGTCAGCAAATTTGAAGATATCAATATAAATCATCCAATCTAAATAACTGAGTGAAAAAAGACTGAAGGAAAATCAACTATGCATCAGGGACTTGTGGGACAACATTAAGCAGCCCATCATAAATGTAATTGGAGTCCCAAAAGGAGAAGAGTAATGAGGTAGAAAATATGTATTTCAAGAGATAATGGCTGAAATTATCCAAAATTTTATTCGGAAAAAAAAATAAAATAAAAGTCACAGTGTCCCACAGATCCCAGAAAATCAGCAAACCACAGTGCTTTGGAAGAAATTATTTTCTCTTCATGACTTCACATACTATGTAAATTAAGGATGACCATGTAAACATACCTGACAGTTCTGCAGAAAAATTTCAACAATTAGAAAAGGGGCTGTAAACAAGTCACCAAAATCAACTTAACAGTTAGCAGTTTCAAAATTTTTCAGGGCTCCTATTTGCACTGAAAATAAAATCTCCCATCTGATCATGTCCCCCAAGACTGCAATAATAAATTAATGCAACCATTCAACAGTGCCAGAAACTGTATTTAAGCACGAGTTATAGCTTATTAGACCTAAAGTGTTTGCCTTCATGGAACTTCCTTCTAGGAGAGACAGATACTAAACAAGCACAAAAGATAAATGAAATAAGTTCTGATAAGAAAACTATAAAAGAGGGCCTCCCCGGTGGCGCAGCGGTTGAGCGCTGCGCTGTGGAGCTGTCGGCAGCGGCAACGCGAGTTCGACGCCCGGCTGGGGAAAATCCCACATGGTGCGGCAGACCTCTCCTGCCTCGCCCGTTGCTCCCCTCAGCAGTGTACTTCTGATCTGCCTGTTCTGCTCCCCACTCTGTCTCTGGTGAACCCTCTCGCCGCCCCACGCCTCTGGCTTGTACCCCAGCTTGTATGTATAAATAAAATAAAATCTTAAAAAAAAAAAGAAAACTATAAAAGAAATTAACTGAGTTAATAGTGACCTGAAGGAGAATGCTACTGCAGAGCAGGGGACAGATGTCAGTTCCGAGACACTACTCTGAGGCACTACCTTTGGTGACAGAGATTTTAATAGAGTACTTTACAGTTAACAAAGTACATTTTATTTATATGCCATATTTCCCTGGTAATACCTCATTTGATATTTGCTTGGAAGTCTTAATTTAAGTCTTCTTAATTTAAGACTTTGGCTCTTAGTAGAGACCGCGATTTTAAAACCATTAAGTGCTGGCTCCTTAATGTTTAAAAATCTTTCCTTTCATTGACCTTTATCTTCTCACATTTTCCCCCAAAATAGTGTATATCTTGGTTATTTCTCAAAATAGTATTCATAAAAAGTCCTATAAAGAGTTTAAGGATGTGACTCACAGATATATTCAAACAACAGGGTTTCTAAGAGGCCTCAGAGTGTCGACCCACCGTGCAGAAGCTCAAAGCAAAGAAGGGTTTATCTAAGTTTTTTGATTGTGGGTTTTATCTAGTAAAGTGAACTCTGAGACGATTCACAGAGAACCCACAAAGTTTTAAAAAGAATTATATTAACAGAAGCAATTTCAGCTTGAAAGAAAGACAGACTGAAAGAGATAGTACAAAATGAAGAGAGGGCATTGGCCCCAGGAGAGGCGCCTCTGTACCCATTAACAGTCACATCCCTTCCCACTAGCTTCTGGCAACTAACAACTTACTTTATCTCTATGGATTTGCTTATTCTCAACATTCCATGTGCTATAAATGGAATCACACAATATGTGGACTTTTGTATCTGGCCTTTTTAACAGAATATAAGTCTTCAAAGTCGAAGATGTAGCATACTGTGTAACATTACTTCACTTTTACAGCTGAATAATATTCAAAAGAATGGATATACCACCTTTTGTTTCTTCCTTCATCAGTGGAAGGACCACTGGGTTGTTCCCACTTTTCTGCTATTGTGCATAAGAGTTTTATGTGGATACATGTTTTCTAGTCTGTTAGAAGAAATCTGTAAAAGTGAAATAGCTGGGCCATGTGATAACTCTAGATTTAACTTTGGATGAAACTGCCAGACTTTTACAAAGTGGCTGTACCACCTTACTAATGCAAGATGGGATCAGTTTCACCACATACTTGGTAACATTTGTTCATCTTTTTATTATAGCCACCATAGTCAGATATGAAGTGATTCGCATTTCCCTCATGCCTAATGATGTCGATTTTTTTGTTTACAAGTTATTATGTAAATTTTAATTGAATATTTTTCAAATTTTAGTATAATAATATTTTAAACTTTAAAAGCTATAGATACAATCACAAAGTAAAACATAAAGGGATATGGGGCCTCCCTGGTGGCGCAGCGTGTTAAGTGCCGCGCTGTGGAGCTGTCGGCAGCTGCTAAGCGAGCTCAAAGCCCAGCCTGGGAGATTCCCACATGGCCTGGCAGGCGTCTCCTGCCTCACCCGCTGCTCTCGTAAGCATATTTCAACAGATCTGCCTGTTCTGCTCCCCACTCTGGTCTCTGGTGAGCCCTCTCACAACCCCACGCCTTTGGCCTGCACCCCAGCTTGTGTGCAAAAATAAATAAATCTTAAAAAAAATAAATAAATAAAGGGATATGACCCAAAGAAAACCTATATTAGCACAGAGCTAAAAATGTAGAAAGGAAATAAGTAATCAGGTATGTACATGTTCTGTCAATCCACATCCTCATAAACACTTGACATTTTCAATCTTTCTTTTTAGTCACTCTTGTGGGTTTATAGTGTTTACTGTTACCTTCCTTTATCAATCACTTCAACTTTTTTTTTGGAAGTAGTTAAGATATGAATAAACAAACAAAAACATAACTTTTTATCTTGAGTTCCTTAGAATTCACTAGCTTGTGGATAAAAATGAAATTATGCTAACTGTAAACTAAAAATTCAAATCCTGGAGTTGAGATGATGAAACAATTTGATAACAGCTATAGCTGGCTGATGAGTACATGGGCAGGTTTACTATACTCAACTATCACATACACTTGAAATACAAAAATGAAAATTTTTGTATTTTTCTCCAGTTCATGGCCCACTTGCATTATATAGAAGCTGCATGTGCTGACAGATTCTACCCAAACAGGGACTTATAAATTCTTAAACAACTGCGTCATCTTCTGCTCTCAGATTATCTTCTGATGTCAAGAACTATAAAAGCCACTTTAGGGTTATAACTGGCAATAAGAATGATATCACCCAGGCCATAACACTGTTTATCTCCCAATTCTGAAAATTCAAGATGCCAAAGTAATACTGGTTTCCATATAGTGCCCACTGCATAAGAAACAAATTATGTCTAAGTGAAAAGGATACCTGTTCCCTAACCTGCAACATGCTCTGTCACAGAGCCTCCGATGGAGGACTGTTCACAACTGCTGAAGAAAACAGATCCTACAGCAACTGCCTGAATTCAGCTCCTCTTTCTATAGGCTTCAACTATGAATCCATGCAGCTAGAACACCATGTTGTTCCTGTACCCTTGTCTCTCAGAAGCCCCTCCACCGCCCTACCACTCAAATCCTCCACTTAGAAACCATTCACTGATTCTATACCTGAATTTGCCATCTGACTAACTGATGACACAAGTGTTCAGGTATCTGGAACATATCTGAATTACAGTTTAGGATCAAGTTGGTACCCTAATGGAAAGAACACAGATTGTATACTCAAATACCATCCAGCTGTTGTATTCTAGATATATACTGGTCATACACTCTCTGAATCTCATTTGCAGTCAGAAAACAAATATAACCGGGCCTCCCTGGTGGCGCAACGGGTTAAGTCTCAGCACTATGAAGTTATCCGTAGCCACTGAAGCACGAGTTCGATCCCTGGCTAGGGAGCTTCCCACATGGCACAGCAGACCTCTTCTGTCTCACCCGCTGCTTCCCTCAGCAGTGTGTCTCAGTCACTCCGCCTGTTCTGCTCCCCACTCTGTCTATGGTGAATCGACTCACCACCCCACATCTCTGGCCTTACACCCCAGTTCTTGTATGCATAAATAAATAAATAAATCTTAAAAAAAGAAAAGAAGAATAATCTACTTACCCTGGGTCTTTACATTGACTGAATAAGCTAATTAGTATAAGAAAACATAGTAGCTTTTCAATTAATGTTTCTTCTTTCCCTCCCTCAGGCCCTCTTACCCCTCCTTAATACACAACAGGTCAACACCTTTTCCTAATCCATTCTATGAAATTACAAATAGGATATTCAAATGGCTAGCTATTCAATCATAAGGGGTTGGGACATAATGAAGTTCAAATCAAGACTAAGTTCTCTGATAAAACTCATTACGAGTCACTTTTAGTGCCTAAATCCTAAGAAATGTCTCTTCTCTTTGCAGGATCAGCTTCCTAGTCCAATAACAATTAACTATAAGTGTCATCAAGCATTACAAGAAATGCATATCCAAGTTCCCTCAGAAGTGATTATTATCCAGAAGCTCAGGTTTCTCCAACTCATTATCAAATTCACTTCCTTCACGATTGATAACTATGACTAATTGGTTTAAATAAATGTTTACCATGCCTCCTCCACAGCTGTATTGCTCTTGTCAGTTAGTTTTGCAAACATGTATACTATTTATATCCTCAAAAAAATAATCCAAAGACCGTAATCCTCTACCTTTCCATAGTGTCACTCTCTACATAATCAGCCATTTGCTTGCCAGATTTTTCTCTCTTCCAAAAAACAAAAGTGGGGATATAGATGTGCAGAAGTTGTTAACAGAGAACCTTTATGCTCTTTCTTGTCCTTCCATTTCCCATTCAAGTTTCCACAAATCCTAAACATATTTCCTTAGGCTGGCTAAATAGTATCAATTGTTTCTCTCCCGTCTCAGTAAGAATAGGTTGCAATTGATGACAATGACAAATCTTGACAGGTTTTCTGTTATAAATTCCAAGACAACAGCTTGAATACTTTCTGACTGGCCATATTAGGTCTGCATACAGTCACTAATTCCACATTCAAGAGACATCAGCTTCCACTCAAATGCCTTCCTCTCAATTCAACAACAACAAAAAAATCCCCTTTCACTCATCAATGTTCATAAATTTTCCAAACTCTTTCATGAACTAATGCCATCAAAGTATTTATTGGAAACTAATTTCTATTTACCTAAATTTGGAATATATAGCTATAATTCAAATGTATATGTTTACAAATGTATGTTTCAAATGTGTATGTTCACTGTCATTCAAAGAAGCCGCCAAACATGTTTTATAGAAAAATACTTCAACGACCTAATCAGTACAAAAGGCTGGAGAATTATTTGATGTTGAGGGAATATTACCATAAAACCTCAATGGATATCACATTTGTGTATGCAATGTAGGCGCTAAACTAAAATTTCTTTTCCTCAAAGTGGTAAAACTAACTTTCTTTGATTTAGAAGTCTCTTCATAGCTCAACTGACTCTAGGCATAGAAACAATGATTTATGGATATTATCAAATATAACAAATTTTTACATGCTATTAGGATAACTGCATATACATAAGAAGTACTCTACAGGATATGCTGGAAAAGAATGGAGGGAGGGGAGGAGGAAAAGAAACTATTTCATGGGTATAAATGACTAGAACTAGCCATTTCAGCAATACAGAACCATAATTCCTTTATATTCTTATGTCTCTGTCAATAGTAGCAACATCATAACATCTCCTAATCAGAAATTTCAAGTAACATGTGTACAAGTGAGCATCAACAACTGCCTGTACACAAAATGGCATCTAGAGAAGAAAAACCGACTCAACTCTTAAAGTGTATCATAATTTTTTTTTAGAATGCCATTATCAATCCTGGCAGACATTTAAAAAAAATCATTGGCCACTCACCTAAGCAACGCTTTGTTCTCAAATCAATTTATCAGAAGGTAATAAGCATTACATGAATTAGAATTAACAAAACATTATTTTAGGAAACATAAAGGACAAATAAACTAATTACAATAAAGAGATCTTAGTTGTATCCTGATTTTAACCCACTGAAAAATACACACACATATATGATGAGAAATTTGTGCATTGACTAGATATTTGATATTAATGAATTACTGTTATTGGGCCTCCCTGGTGGCGCAGCGATTAAGAGCTGTGCTGTGAAGCTGTCAGCAGCGGCTATATGAGTTTGATGCACAGCCGGGGAGATTCCCACATGGCATGGCAGGCCTCTCCTGCCTCGCCCACTGTTCCCCTCAGCAGTGTATTTGAGTCGATCTGCCTGTTCTGCTCCTCACTCTGTCTCTGGTGAACCCTCTCCCCGCCCCATGCCTCTGGCCTGTATGTATGCCAGCTTGTATGCATAAATAAGTTTTTTTTAAAAAAAGAACTACTGTTATTTTTAGGAGCAATAATTGGAATGTGGTACTTTCGTTTAACCTATATTCTTTCGTGATATGTACACAAATATCTATGTTTTAAATTACATTATGAATGGGGTTTTCCTTCAAAATAATAGACTGGGATTAGTGGGAAAAGCTATAATTGTAACAAGATTGGTCCTGAAATGATAACTACTAAAGTTGGGTATGCGACACAAGGCAATTTTTTATACTTTTCTCTGTACTTCTGTATATATTTTGAATTATCCACAAAGTTTAGAAAAGAATACCACAACTTCTAAAGAGGATTTCAAATGAGAATTCCACAATCACCGAGTGTGTGAAGTGTTCCTCATGGCACAGAGATACCCTAAATTTTTAAAAACATGTGAGAATAAAAATCTATCTAAATACTGTCCGACTTACTCAGAAATATTATTTTAAAGTTATATTTTGTATATTAATGAAAAAAAAAAGTTTAAAACCCTAAAGAAAGAGGAGAGAGAAGAGACAAGAAAGATCAATCTACAGCAGAATAACAGTAATTAGGATAGAACTAACCTTTATAACACTTTGTGTCTCTCACAGCATTTCTTAGAGTGCCTTGAATTCTGTTTATTATACTATTCTCAATTAAATGGTAAGCCCTTGATAGCAGGAACTAAGCCTAATAAAGAATACAGATCCCTAACAATAGCCTGATCAACTGAGGATAAAAGAGAAATTCAGCTGCAACTTATACCACCCCACTAATAAACTAAGATGATTGGCTAAGTTACTGTTTCTTTGCTCCCTCCCCTCTATATGTGGGCCCTGCCTTCAGTACTAGTCTTCATGAAAAGGAGACAAATGCTTCCAAGATAGAAAAGAACTACTGCTTAGCTAAGGATGTAGTTAGCTAGAGCTGTACCCTCCAGCTAGATTCAGTAGCCACATTTAGCTATTTAAATTAAGACTTTATCTGTGAGAGAGGAAGAGAAGATGGCATCAGAGGAGATTCCTTGCTTCAGTCCCAGGAAAACAATATAAAGTAGAGCAGAGTGGTGTGGGACTCAGACAACCTGTACTTGAGACAAAGCCATAGCATCACCTAAACATCAGAGGTGAAGGCTGACTATGCATGACAGAAGAGACACTTAAGAAATACAATTTCATATAACAACAGGTAGGTGGTAAGAGGTGCCTGGAAATGGCCAGGGTGGAAACCTCAGTTCAAACTCATGCTCCTATGACAGGGCAGTTCCAGAGAGGGGAGAGTAGCCAAGCATTGACCTAATTGCGGGTAAATAGGTGTGAAAGTGCTGGGGTTTGATGGTAGGGCAGGGTCCCCAGTGAAGAAGGCAACACACAAGGGTGCTGCCCCTCCCACTTGAACGAAGAGAAACAAAGCTAAAAGCCCAGAACCACAAACTGCAGAAACATGGGGCTGAAATCCCAAGAGGCAGGCTATCAATGGAAAACAGGCACAAGCCAGCCCTGCACACCACTTTCACTCATGACTGGACCACCTTCCAGTTCTCTCCCCTACTCCACAAAAAGCAACTACAGATACAGTTCTCCATGACATACTGTCATCTACTGGAAAAGTGAAAGCTCTGCATCCTTAGGACACTTGAATACATAGCAACCTAGAAAGCTAGAAACGGGGAGACAGAAAAACACAACATATGGCCCTTGAGTCCTCAAGAGAATACTCCACCTCAGAGAGAATAAATCTCCAGAAACCAACCAAAGACACAGAATATCTTTTCTTCCTATCAAATACATGGTTCAAAATTGCCATGGTAAAGCAATTCTAAGAAATGGAAGGAAACACAAAAACGCTGATCGTAGAATACTCAACAAAACAAAAAACCTGAGAAATAAAATTAACAAACAGAATATCAAAATTGAAATTTTAAATAAGAATATTACGGAGAAGCAGAATGTAAAAAGCTTAACAGAGATGGCAAAAAATTCTGGAAAAAAACATGGAAGTAGAATAAACCAAATGGAAGATCAAATCAGTGACTTAAGGGCCCTCCCTGGTGGCCTAGGGGTTGAGTCTCAGCGCTATCTGTGCTATGGCCTGAGTTCAATCCCCAGCCAGGGAGCTAACCCACATGTGGCGCAGCAGACTTAATCGTCTGTTCTGCTCCCCACTATGTCTCTGGTGAATCCTCTCAACCGCCCCCTCCCTCCCAACCTCTGGCCTATCCTAGTTCTTCCATGCAAAAAAAAAATTTTTTTTTTTTAAATCAGTAACTTCAAAGATGGTAATGCATAAAGAATCCAGGTGGAAGAAAATAAATATGAAGGAAAAAATGAAGAAGACACTTTATAATTGGGTATATATATATTGAGTACATATACCCAATATAAGAATGGATATTCTACAAATTATTCAAGAAAGCAAGAATGACATGAAAACATCCTTTGCTGCAGTAATTTCTATGGAGATATTTTATATTTGGGAGGGGAAAAAAAACAGGTTTTCCATTTCCTAAATTAGACAGAAAAATAAGAAAGCAAAAAGAAGTAATCTGGGAAAACATATCTTAGAAACAAAATATTTTTGAAAGGCAGAAACAAAGAAATGGAAGCAGTCTTTCACTCACAAAAAACTTCTGTCCAAAATCAAAGCTCAATTGAGACATAAGCCCCACATGAAGTCTTTACAAGGGTAGGAACTCAAAATAGTATCTCACCTGGGAGAAATAAGGCAGACCTTTACATACATATAAACAATAAATCTAGGAGTGTTAAACAATAGTCACTGTTTAATGCAGCATCATTAAAGGATACATTTTTAAAAGAAGAATTTTTAGAAGTGTAATTATCCTACCAATGTTCTTTTGGAAAATTGCCCACTATGACTATGTTTTCTTGAAAACTGTTATAGGCAAGTTTTGTGCCAAAAAAAATTTTTACTTCTATAAACTAGAAATATACTCTCATTTTGAGGCTCAGATTTTGACATGAGAAACATCACAGTCAGTGAGGCTGTAATGAACATTTTAACCACAGGCTGTCTTCTAGTTACAGAAGCAGACTGGCAATTTCTGAGCTTACCTATATATTTTCTATAAGTACATTTGATTTATATATATTTTAATTATATACATACTTTTTAAGTTTTACATGCACTCAGTTCTCCACTGAGTGCTTTATTTTTCTCTATAATTCAAAAACACAATAATCTTTCCATTCTATATTTAATTTGCAACGTTTCCCCTTCTCTCTTTCAGGAAACAAAACAGAATGTTCATAAGTCATTTATCTACTTAGCTAGTTCTCTGGTTCTGTGGTTACACTGACATCTGGTGGCAGTGGGGAAAAAACTCCACTGCAATGATAAGGTAATTTTCTAGTGTTGCTAATTTAGTCTATGAGAACTCAGGGTTTATGTTTCTCTAAAGCTGAACCTTGGTAAAACCCAAGACAGCAGAACTACTAAAGTAGTTACTAACTATCTACTAACTATAGTTACTAACTATCTACTAACTATCTTAATTACAATAATGGCACACATTAGTTGCAACCCTTCATTTTGGCAATGTGACTGACAAAGATGTAAAATCCTATCCATTATTTTAAGGATGTCACTGGGTAAGCAGGATTGCCCCGTTACATATTTCCTAATTAAATTTTATAATCAGGATAATTATAAAGTAGGGTCTTCCTATTGAGGATATATACACAATTTCAAACCATTCTATATATTAAGATAGATTCCTATAATGTGCCCTAGCCAACCTGAAGTTTGGTGTTTTGTTGATACTTAGAAAAAAAAATTCTGAAATTATAATGAAAATTAGATATTGTAGACTATATCCAACAAGCACATCTTTCAATCATACGTAGGTCGTAAAAGTCATGAACCTAAAATTCCACTGTCTTATTATGTTTTATTTTTCCATGTATCCCGAGGAGCAGAGTTAAGAAAAACCTGATTTAGATAACACACTCCCTAAACTTATACCTTCTCCCAGAACTATAACACTGAATTCTGCCACTTTCTGTACTTTTCATATTTCTGAAGCATTCAAATAGCATGATTCTTCCTATAGGAGTCACTGCTCTAAGTATGATCTCCATAGTACATATAGCGTAGAGAAATAATCCATTATACTCATAAGTTCCTTAAGAGAAAAAGTATTTGAACAAATTATCCTTTATCCAAAGGACTTCTAAGAATAACACTTCTTTTTCAGCTGGAATAGTCAGTGATAATTATATTTATAATTAATTGGCCAATGGTGATAATAATTATGAAGAATTAAAAGACAGTTTTGCATTAACTATGCAGTGATGCAATTTGACAGCCACAAAGGTATACTCTACAGCAATGCTTGCTACTCAGTATCCTTCACAGACTGGCCATCAATCTGAAAACTGTACATCAACAATGTAAAAAGTTTTGACAGATGTAAATTAACAGTGTCCCTAAACACACTATAGTGCACCTGACAATTTTCTTAAAATAAGACTTTCTTGATAAAGCGGTGTACTGATTTACATTTTGGTTCAAGCCCACTATAGCAAGCAATAGAATGACATTTTTAGTAGTACTGCTCTAGGGTACCCAAAGAGAACAGAGATTTCATAATACGGGCAGGGGCAGGTGCTGCTGAAGAGCTCATCTAGGTCTATTTTCACCATAAACTAGAATAAAAAAGTATTATAAAAATATTATAAAATACTTGAAATCAAGAATCTTTGTTAATGTTAAAAATTAATGAAATGGCAAATATTTCTCCTTACTCTTCTTATAAAGCATCCAAAAGCAATTAATCCAAAATCAGCAAGTAAAATTAGAAGTAGAAATTCTTCAATTTTTAGCAAAACTAGGATTCAGCTAAAACTCTAATAACAAACTGAAAAACAGGTAAAAGAGAGCTTCCCCCCAAATGGAGGTCAATCTTGGGTATTTGTGAGAAGGGGAGAAATGTCTCAGCTGCACATCTAAAAAAAGAAAAGAAAAAGAAAAACTAGCAAAGTAAACTTGCCAAACTTGTGAAATGTAAAACATAAATTTCCAGAAGAGGGAAAGAATTCATGGACTAGCAGCAAGAATTTCTCTGGAATCATATGATAGCTGAAATTCAGAAGACTGGATCTGAATAAAGAAACAAGAAGCTATACTTGAAAAAGAGTAGCGGCCTCTACTACCACAGAAGAGAAGCTGCAATTCAAATTTCCACAGGTACCTATACCCACTGGCTGCTGAAAGACGATTAAATGAACTCACACCCAAAAATCTTAAGTCAAAAGGAAAACTAGCTAATCTGAAAGGTGGGTCTAGCTCCTTCTCATTAAAAATCTCCCTGAAAACAGCTGATCAAGCAAAAACTCACATTTCCAAATGAGTTCTCACGAAGAATCAGCACAAATAGATACAAAAGTACAAAAGGGGTAGGAGGAGTTACAAAGAAAACTATTATTAGGCATCCTCCCCCCCAAAACCCTCTTACAGTAAAAATATTGTCACAAACTGAAGAAAATGAAAATGGTGATTAAATCTTTTGCTGTAAATTTTAAAAAGTTAAGTCAGTGAAAAAGGGAGCAACAATTAATTATAAATACTCAAGTAAAAGATGGCTAGATGACAGGAGATGATGTAATATATGTATTTAGAAAGTCTGGAAAATTTAGAAAATATCTGGAAAAACTAAACAATCATAGAAATGTTGTTGGAATCAGAAAAATACTATAGAATAGACATTTCTGAAAAGGGATACAGAGGATTAAAAAAAAGTAAAAAAAAAAAACAAAGAGGGTTAGAGAGGAAATAACAGATTATGTACAAAGAGATAGGTTATACAACATGTAAATAACTGCAGTGTAAGAAGAACATCATAATATCAGAACAAATACCTGAAAGATATAATTCCAGAAAAATCTATTAAGTAAAGAAAATCCAAATCTATACATTAAAAAAGGACATACCATACTTCAGACAAAGCTGATGGAGAACACACATGAAAAAAACATTGTCATAAAAAAAGAAAAGAAAATCAGGCTAGTCTCCACCTCTAGAACATAACAGATTATCATTTTTAAAAAAATCTCTAAGTATGACCCAAGGATTATAAACCAAACCAATCTGCTATTCAAATATAAAATTATCATTTAACTATGAACAAGCAAGAACTTAAGACACACTTTTTTCCATAGATTCTTCTACCAAAAGAAAAAATTTATTACCTAGGAAAAAACCATGGTAAAATAACTACATAAGCTTTTAAACTATTTAATCATATAATTAAAAATAAAGTGAAGAAATTAAAATGCCAGAACAAGATGAAAACGTTATTTCCATTGACAATAAAAATGAGATGCAACAAATACTGGCAAAGAAAGTGAGAACAAGAGTTACAAAAGGACAAAACAAAGATATTGATGTCCTCATCATTAAAAGTTGAAAGTCTGTATCTATTATTCAAATGTGACTAACAAAATAAAAGGCTGTATAAATATACTTAATTGTTTGAAGGTATAATGAGAAATTTAACAAATAACCTAGTTTCATAATTGCTTATAGTAAGGTATGAAAAGATACTACGACTATGTATTAATACACAGGGGAGCCTCCCTGGTGGAATATGGGTAAGTCTCATGCTAACACCATTATAGCCTGAGTTCAATCCCCCGCCAGGGAGCATTTAACCCACATATGGCAAAGCAGATCTCTCCAGTCTCCCCCACTGCTCCCTTTAGCAGTATCTCAGTAAATCCGCCTTTTCTGCTCCCCACTCTGTCTCTGGTGAATGCTCTAATCCCCTGTACCTCTGGCCTAAACCCCAGTTCTTCTATACGTAAATAAATAAATCTTTTAAAAATTTAATTTTTTAAACCAAGGAAGGATATGATATAAAATAATTAAGTTTAAAAGCTTAAGAAACATGAAACTATAAAGACAGATAAAAGCAAACATTACAATATAAAACTAATACTTTTAAAATATAACTTTTTAGTTAGTTCCATACTTTTGATCCGAGAAAACTCAAATTCATTTTTTCAACAATTAACAGTCCCTCAAGTAAAAAAGCTGATGTTACCATCCCTGAGGAAGATGATTATCAGTTCTTCGAAAAATCTAAAAATAACTCCCAGATAAAGTTTAATTAATACGTATTAAATATACAAGTACAAATCTCAAAATTCCTAGCACCTCAAAAAAATAAATAAAATAAATAACCCTATGAAAATCATAAAGATACAAGTGAAAAATGAAATACATGGTGGTTTGTTCAACTGTAGAATGTATCAACAGTGTCAGAGTTAATAAAATATGCCACTTGAGCTAAAGTATGACATATTTTACAGTTAAATATTGAAATAGGCAGCCTTACATGACATTATTTATCAAACACTTTGTTCTTATTAAACAATACTGTTATGTTTAACATTGAAGGTTACATAGAATAAGCAGAGACTCAGAAGAACAAAAAATGAAAAACAATCTATCAAAAGCCAAAACTGCATGCTGTGCAGTTCCCACAGAAATTGTTCTATGAAGTCACACTGAGCTGGATTTGAGCCTCCAATTTATCACCTTGTTTTATATATAGCAAAGTAAAAAGAAAATCTATTTCCTATCTAATGAATTAGATTTTCGGTTAGAACCTATATTTACAAATAAGGATATTTGTAATTCCAAAGCAGGTTGACAAATGTATCCTTAGAATATTTACTATGCTTACCTATCTGCAAGGAAAAAGGAGTAGGGAAAGGTGAAGGGAGGATGGAAAAAAGAAATAAGGGGGGGGCCACCTTGGTGGCGCAGCGGTTAAGCGCAGCGCTGTGGAGCTGTCAACAGCAGCGAAGCGTATTCGGCACCTGGCCAGGGAGATTCCCATGTGGTGCAGACCTCTCCTGCCTCGCCCGCTGCTCCCTTCAGCAGTGTATTTCCATTGATCTGCCTGTTCTGCTCCCCACTCTGTCTCTGGTGAACCCTCTCGCCGCCCCATGCCTCTGGCCTGTGCCCCAGCTTGTATGCATAAATAAATAAATCTTTTTTTTAAAAAATCAATTAATTAATTAATTATATATTTAAAAAAAAGAAATAAGGGGACAGATTATTAGTTAAAATATAAACTTTAAAGTATATATTAGCCAAAAAACAAAGTTCTGGAAAGACAATTTTCTGATCGATAAAGTTTTCTGAATTTCTTCTCTCATATGCCTTTCTCAATTTGATTCTTTCTGCCATCAAACTGAAGAGTTCTCTTTTGAAGCTCATTTTTACCAAAATCTTATTGGATTCAGTGTAGGGAAGAGACTCCCATCATAATGATAAAGTAGATTTTCTAACCCATTGCATTCAACCTTAAGTTCAATCATCATTAGATGTCACTGATGTCACTAACTTTTTTTCAGTACCCTGGTAAGTTTCCATAATTCTGTCTTCATTTTTTAACCCTTGAGCCTCAGGTTTCATATTCTGTAGCCTAGAGTCACAGTCTAGGTGGCAACATGGCCATCAGGGTAAGTATGACCACATACAAAGGAATAAAGCTTCTTTTGTGAGGGGGAGACAACATACCGTGAAGTTTTAGCAAAAAACAATTTTGAAAGATAACTCCACAGGTAGGGAAAGAAGCAATACTAGATGGAAAAGCCCTTCTGTTCTCATTTTACATCCAGTTAGTTTAAATACTATTCCTCATGTACAAATTATCATCTTTAGTTTATGGCAACCATGAGTTTTGGATTTCACCTAACTAGAAAAATCTCTTCCACTGTAGAATGAAATATAAATCACTATTCAAATGAAACAGAAACACACAAGGAAGCAAAGCAGATTGCTCAAATTTCTCACATTTTTATGAGGCAGAGCACACACTAGAGCCCAGATCACCTAACTAATGTTGTATGTTTATTTTTCTAAGGTAAATTCTTGCAAAAACTAAGGATTATACTTTTCCTCTTTAAAAAAATACTGCACCTTCTTCCAAGCAAGACTAATACAATTAATGAAGCACTTGAACACATAAGAATACTATATGTGGCCCATCTCCTTGGACTTAAAACCCCCTGCATAAGTACAATTATTTTTGTATTAGGCAACAAGAGGCACATTAGGATGGTATATTTGCTGCCAAAGTAACAAAATAAATCCTGTTACTATAAATAAGTGATTATAATTTTTCAGTGGTTTGTAAGAGTTATATTAGCAACTCTTCCCTCGTAACATAAAAAAATTGCAAGTTAACTATACCCTGAAATACAAATGACTCAAAACACTGCATCTCTAATTTTTTCAAAAAACTTATTTAAATTTTCTCCAAAAATCGGAATTTCATAAATGGGACTATAGTTTGAACTACAGACTAGTGACCAAATTAGCATTTCTCAAATAGTGCCAAGGAATGTTAGTGCTCTTTGAGATACAAGTGCTCCACAAAGAATATTATATCAGATACATTTCAAAATGCTGGGTTAAATTAAAGACAACTGTTGTTTTGTAAATGACCTCATTTTTCCAATCAGTGAATAATTTATTGAATGCCTACCATGTTTCAGGCACTGGTCTGGGTTTGGGAGGTATAACAAGTGAACAAAACAAATAAAATCTCTGATCTCATGGAACTTACTTTCCAATAGAGGGGGCAATCAATAAACAAAGAAGCAACCAAATAAAATAACTGCAATAGGTGATAACAGCTATGAATACAGTAACAAGATAGTAGAATGCAGAGGATACTTCAGACTGACACACAGTAAGTAACAAGGATAATGTTTCTGATTTTCTACTTCAGGGTATAGAGTATATAGCATTTCACATATGTGATCAGGAACCCTTTTCCCAATGAAAACCTACTGATAGCTCAATGAATCAAGTCAGGAAATTCTATTCTAACCACACACAGACAACAGCAAGGTGAAAACCCAAACAGCTCTTGCAATCCTCAAACAAGTGGGTTTTTGGAATTTCCTCAATTATAAAAGGGGGACAATTAAATGAGCTAGTTTATTAAAATACCTGACAGAGGGCATGGCATACATTCTCTGCTAAATAAATGTCATTGCTAAAATGAACAGAGTATCTCTATGTATCTTCCTCTGTCACTCCAGGGTGACTTATTTTTCCCTCTTTTAATATCCATAACGCTTTACTTTTATCTCTTTACAGAACTTAATTCAGAATTAAGTATTTCTATGTGGTAGAATTTAGAAAACAGCAACTAGAATAGAGATTGCATATTATCTGGGCCTCAGTAGCAGCTTATTATATATTTGTACATAATACTCAAAATGTGTTAAATGTGGATATGGAAAAAACAAGAAACTTCAAAAAGCGATCTTCCCTCAAGGAAACTTAACCATATTACAGAAAGGCTTCTATGAAGGATTTAATAATTATACTTTTCACATATTCAAAGTACTTTTATAAATTAACATCATTAGTAATGAAACACATTCTTTCTGGTAAGATGTGCTGAGCAACTATTTCACTTATGGGTATTACTGTCAGAAATGCACAGCCTAAACTTTATTAAGAAAAAGAATCAGGGCCTCCCAGGTGGCGCAGCGGTTAAGCGCTGCGCTGTAGAGCTGTCGGCAGCAGTGACGCGAGTTCGACGCCTGGCTGGGGAGATTCCCACATGGTGTGGCAGACCTCTCCTGCCTTGCCCGCTGCTCCCCTCAGCAGTGTACTTCTGATCTGCCTGTTCTGCTCCCCACTCTGTCTCTGGTGAGCCCTCTCGCCGCCCCAGCTTGTATGTACAAATAAAATAAATCTTAAAAAAAAAAAAGAAAAAAGAAAAAGAATCAAATAAGCCCAAATTAAAAAACATTCTCCAAAATAAGTGGCCAGAAACCATAAAATTATTAAAATTATAAAAGATAAAAACTGAAAAACTAACAGACACCCTACCAACTGGGAACAGATCTTCGCACACAATACAACCGATAAAGGACTAATAACAAAAATTTACAAGGAACTCACACAACTCAACAAAAACAAAGCCAATAAACCAGTCAAAAAATGGGCAGAAGAGCTAAAACGGCAATTCTCCAAAGAAGAAAAGCAAATGGCCAACAGGTACATGAAAAAATGTTCAACATCACTTATAATCAAGGAAATGCAAATCAAAACCACAATGAGATACCACCTCACACCTGTGAGGATGGCACACATTAAAAATACAGGCAATAACAAATGCTGGGAAGGATGTGGAGAAAAAGGAACTCTTCTACACTGCTGGTGGGAATGCGAACTGGTCCAACCACTATGGAAAGCTGTATGGCAGTTCCTCAAACTGCTAAAAATGGAATTTCCATATGACCCAGCAATACCACTTTTGGGAATCTACCCAAAGGACACAAAAACACTTATTCAAAAGGATACATACACCCGTATGTTCACTGCGGCACTGTTCACAATAGCAAAGGTATGGAAGCAACCCAGATGTCCAAAAATAGATGACTGGATCAAGAAGATGTGGTACATATACACAATGGAATATTATTCAGCACTCAAAGAAGATAAATACATGCAATTTGCAGTGACATGGGTGGAATTAGAGGGGATCATACTCAGAGAAACAAGCCAGGAAGAAAGAGAAAAATATCGAATGGTTTCACTTATAACAGGACTATAGGGAAACCAAACAGGAGCGAGATACTTGGGGGGGTGGGGGGTAAGGGGAGGATAAAGGCACAAAATGGAGTAGAAAAGGACACAAGGGACCACGGAAATGGATCACAGGTGAACTGGTGGTGGGTTACCCAAGGGGAATACAAAATGTAAAAGATATAAATAACAATAAAAAATATTTTTAAAAAAAAGATAAAAACTGAAAAAACAAGAGGCTAAGAGACATGACAACTAAATGTAACAAGTGATTCTGGATTTGATCCTAGAGCAACAAAAAAAGTTATTTTGCTATAAATTACATTAGTAGAATAATTGGTAAAATAAACCACATCAGTAGATGAAATAACAGTTGTGGCAATGTCAATTTACTGATTTTGATGACTATATGGCAGTTACATAAGAGACTTTCATTGCTTTTAGGAAGTTCACAAAGGAAGTATTTATAGATAAAGAGGCATGTGTCTATAATTTGAACTCAAAGTTTTGAGAAAAAAAGACATATGGATAAATATATACAGAGAAATAAAATGATAAAGCACATGTGGTAAAAGAATAAAACTTGAGTGAAATTAAGAATCCTCTGTACCATTACTGAAAATTTCTATTATTATTGTTACTATCATTCCAAACAAAATATGCAAACAAAAGTAATGGAGAAAAAAAGGAAAGACGGCAAAAAAATCACATGAAAAGATACTCAACATCATTAGCAATCAAAATAAACTGTAAATTAAAATGACAGTAAGACTAAACTAAAATGTGAAAGGGGGAAAAAGGTTTAGAGATACCAACTGTTGGTGAGGATGAGGGACAACTGAAACTCTCAAACAGTACGAGAGGAAATACAAAACAGTAAAATTACTTCATAAGAAACACTCAAATATTTTTTTTTCCACAGTGAAATAGAGATTTACAAGTAACTGGGCAATCCTAAATGTTAATCCAAGAAAATTTAAAATCGTACTCAAACAAAATCTGCTTGCAAGTGTCTGTAACAATTTATTGATAATCACCAAGCAGTAAGACAACTCAAAATTTTTTCAACTGGTAAATGGATAAATTAGGGTACACTTCTATAATGGAATACTATATAGCAATAAAAAGTAATGATACATGTAATGACATGGATAAATCTCAAAAGTATTAGCTAGGTGAAAGAGACCAGTCTCAAAGGTTACATATTACGTTATTCCAAATATATTTATAATATTCTGCAAAAAAGCTAAATCAAGGATGAAAACAAATCAGTGGTTGTCCAAAGTGTAGTGGGGAGGGAGGAAGGATGATTGAAATGAGAAGCATGATGGAATTTGAGGACTTGATGGGATGGGATTATTCTGTACCTGATTGTCATTATGTAAGGCAAAAGTCACAGAACTATATACTGAAAACAATGAATTATAGTGTATATTAATTTTAAGAATATATTTTTAAGTTAAAAGGAAAAACATACTTTCATAGACATTTTATTCTCATACCAATAAAGATTAGTTAGGTACTATTACTTTCATTTTATAAGTGAGGACATTGAAGCACACATAGCACACATAGCAAGTAAATAAATATAAAAGTTACATATGGTAGGACCAAAACTGTAGTCCAGATACAGTGACTCTATATAGGTGTTTTTTTCTCTTTATTCCTCATGTTCCACTATACTTTATGAGTCACAATGTCCCCGAAGACAAATACATTAGAAGGGAAGAAGGGAAAAAATTACTGGAAGTGTCCCATTTAGAATCTGGCCTTGTCTTTAAGGAATTAAAAAATAGTTAATAATTGAAGAAGTAGTATTCCACAGAGGCAACAAATTAACTGGTATTAAAGGATTAGCTGGCAATTTCTTCAATATAGCCTTCATTTCTTAATGCTAAGAGAGAGCAATGCAAATGTAAAACATTCACAGGTAACCTTTAACTACTGCTACTACTTAAGCTGTACCTGGTCTTCAAAAGGACATTGAAGACAGCAGCAACGGTGACTAAATTCAGAACAGATTTTACAACTTTAAATAAATATTTAAAGATATTCCCAAATGTTACCACCCAAAGGTAGAAAACAAAGACAGAACCTTTAAAAATATATCTTTGGTGTCAAAATCCAAGGGACAGTGTAATATTTGTCATAGAACAAATTGGAAGTATAACATCTCTGGGGGAAAATGAAACATAGTTACTTTAGAAAATAATTAATTAAAGTAAAATAATTGCATCTCCACCACAAATAGCATACTTCACCTAAAAACAGTGGTGTGGTTTCCTCTAAAGTGGTTTCGTTAGGATCTGCTCCAGCTTCTAAAAGAATCTGTACAATCTTCCAATGTCCTTGACTTGTAGCAAGATGTAATGCAGAGAAGCCTTCAAAAGTCTTTGTCTTGATGTAGTTTTCAGAAGACTCTAAGAAAGAATCGAAAAAAACAAGTAAAAGATCATATCTACTTTTGGGGATTAAAAAAGAAAGATTCCAAGAAAAATGTAATGAAATATAAGTAATTTATAAGCAGGAACTCTCCAAGTTTAGAACTCCAGAAAATCAAGAAACAACACTACAGAACTCACAGTGTGAACAGCCCCTGGTGTTCTTAACACACCAGGTAAACACTGCCCAAAAATTCTACTTTTGGGTGGGCAGGAGGAGAGTGACAAGTGTTGAAAGGTAATGCAAAAGCAAAATCTGAAGAAAATGAAACAAACATTGCTTAAGTAAGAGGAGCTGTTGTTGTTGCTGTTGTTATTATAACTGAAATACAAATAAATTTGATTTATTTCTACATTTCCCTGAGGTAGGAAATGTTCTCATCTCTAACATTACTTCCTGTACTCAACTAATAAAATGAATGTAATTTAGAATATTCTTTTCCTAATTTAGGACTACAGTCTAGTAGTTAATGAAGGCTGCATTTCTAAAATAATAAAACACACTAAATCTATTCAGCAGCTGAAGGGAAAAATTGTAAGCTAACTCTATTCTGATATGGTAAGAGAAAGAACAATATATCGAGGATGAGCTTTCTAACTAGAAAAGAATATTCAAATATATTTCTGTGTCACTAGAGATAGTTTGCAAATTCAAGCTACATAATTAACTTCAGATTCTAAAAAAAAAACTAAAAATTTTTTTTAAGTGAGGCATAAAGTCTGTTTTTGCATTATCTTTAAATATTCTACTATAATAGACATTAGAACAGGGGATTTAAAAAGAGGTAATGACAAATTTTCTGCGTTATGAGTTGGGGAATTCCTTTCCTACCCATGAGATAATGAGAGTTACTCATCCTAATGAGCTATGGACCCAGAAGTACAAATTTTTAGAAACTATACCTAGTGATGATAAGTACACAGGGAAGAAGAATCTGAATATTTGTGATCAGTGGAATGTAAATGGCTCATGAATGCTATAAAATGGGAGTTTAAATTAGCTGTATGTTCAAATATTTACTCTGATTAAATGCTGGAAGCATGCTACAGTGGCAAAAATATGAGCTTCAGCGTCAAAGAGAAATGGGTTTATATCAAATGCCCTCATTGTTATATAACCTTTGATAAGTGAAAACTTCTCTTGATCTTTTCACCAATAAAATGGGGCTAACAATGAGTCAGTAACAGTTTTGTATATAATAGATAATGTAAACCAAATGCCTAGTACAATGCTTGTTAAAAAAGCAGTTATCAGTTACCATTATTCCTCTTCCTGCCCCATTTCCCCAGTGTCTGAATGTCTCATTTAATCTCATTTACCAAGTCTTTCACTCAGTTGTGTGCTGGTTAATGTTAAGCTGACTCTCTAGGAGGGAAAAAAAACTGGGTTTGTAGCAATGGCTGATTTCTGTGGTGTAAATACTCCCACGTAGCAGAGCTCAAGTTACAAGCATGAAGCCAACTAAATATACAGTTGGAAGTAATGTGTAGCTGCACATGATTACTCTCTGTCCCATTACTCTATTTTCTCCACAAGACTTTTTACCCTTTGAAATTATCTCTTTTGTTTAGGTATTTATTGTTTGACAACCCTAAATATAAATACCACAAAGGAAGTGAACTTCTCTGTCCTGTTCTGTACTGTGTCCCCAGAAAATACAAAGTCAAAATAATTGGAAAGATTCCCAAAACTAAGAGAAACGGGCATTTAAAAATTAAAAAAAAAAAGTTAATAAAAGTTAAACATTCACACCCTCAACTTCAGCAACAGTATTACTCATTTTGTTTGGAAAAGGAAGAAAGAACAAACATGATTAGTAACTACCAAACGTTTACATTAAAACCACAGACTACTTTTGCCACATCACCTAGCTCAGACAGTAAAAAGGGGCTAGTCACAGCACATCCATATAAAGGACTTTTACAGATAGCCAGTTGGAACACCACTCTGATATAAATAAAGCAGGCAATCTTACCATTCTTAATAAACAAGCTGCAGGCAGTTATTTTATGGTTACAGAAAGGGAAACAATATTACCATTAATAAGTCATGTATTACCATTTGTTTCTGTGTTATTAATCCAGCTGGGCACAGGTTCCCATACTTTGAATTTACTTTACCTGCATGAATTAACATCCGCAAACATTCTACAGAGTTGTGATAAGCTGCTTCATGAATTGGCATCCATCCTCTGTTATCAGCAACATCAATGCTGCGACCCTTTTTGAGCAGTTTTCTCAAGACTTTAACATTGCCTTCCCTGGCAGCAAGTCCAACTGTGGAGCACGTGTCAGAATAAGCCTCTGTAAAATCCATTCTTTTGACCAATCTACAAAACAACATAAAAAGAAAACACAATAATCAATGAAACACCGAACTCCTAGAGATTAACAGATGGCAAAAGTCATCTTTCACATGACTGCTTAAGGAAAAGCCTGAGGGACAGCCTCTGCTGCAGTCTAAACCAGAAAGTCTCCGTGTTTTGGCGAATTAAGATTCCTTGGAGGGGCCTCCCCGGTGGTGCAGCGGTTAAGCGCTGCGCTGTGGAGCTGTCGGCAGCGGCGATGCGAGTTCGACACCCGGCCAGGGAGAATCCCACATGGCGCGGCAGACCTCTCCTGCCTTGCCCGCTGCTCCCCTCAGCAGTGTATTTCTGATCTGCCTGTTCTGCTACCCGCTCTGTCTCTGGTGAACCCTCTCGCCGCCCCCCACCTCTGGCCTGTACCCCAGCTTGTATGTATAAATAAAAAAAAAATCTTTAAAAAAAAAAAGATTCCTTGGAATGTTCTCATTAAAGATATCAAGGGAGTTTAAGTATTCTTTCATTCTCTGGAAATGTTGTTTAAGCAGCTCCTTTCTTCAGACTTATGTTACTATTTATAACCTACCAAATGCACTCACTGGAACTCTATAGATAAAAGAATTATACACCTTCAGCTAATCACAAATGCATACTCTATTATACAGACATGGCCATTTAGCTACCACCAATGCTCAGTCTTAAGAATTAATTTATACTTCTATAGGGAAAAGCGAAACCCAAAAGGCTAGAAAAAGAATGAAAGACATGAAAACAACAAAGACAAGCAATGATTGTAGGTTTTTGCCCCTACTGTTCTTTTTTAGGCTAAACACTCAGATTTTCTTTCCTTGATGAAACAACCCCACTTGCTGAATATATTGAAATGGACAAAGAAGATTATAAAGAAAGGAGTCCAACCTTCCTCCAACACTCCAGAAAGTTCTTCATAGCATTATTGTCCTTTTCCTCATTATCTCCCTTCAAAGTTCATGCCAAGTTCCCCTGGAATTAACAATCAATAGAGCTCTCAGTATATGACCCTCACAAATACAATTTCTTGTTAGTCACTCTATTAGGCAGGTTGCACTAAGATTCAGGCTTCTCAGGAGAATATTTACTCCAAGGGGTAGTTAGTAACATTTGGATCCCACCCACCCTCTTAGGTTTTCAAAAGATCTCAGGTTCAGGAAATGTCTGTTCTGGTTGACTGCAGATAAGACCTGAAAGCCCATGAAAGAGCAGCACCTTAGACCCTATCAGGAATTTAGGAAATTACGGATAAGACCTAAAAGCCCAAAAAGGATATTGCCTCAGGAATTTACAGCCCCTCCGATGTCACCAGGGGTTTACCATCATCCCAGACCTCACCAAGGCTCCGCAAGCCTGGAAGACAAACAGCGGCAGAGGACAAACAGCTGCCACTCAACCTGAGGAATCAAACCTAAGCTGGATCCTTATAAACCCCCTTCACTGCCCCACTGGCGCAGACACCCCTCTGACTTTCTTGTCAGTGCGTTTGGCCTCTGCCCAAGAGCTCTTTAATAAACTTGCTTCCTTTCTCTCTGTCTGTCTTCATTTCGGTTGCGTGGGTCAGAACAATGTCAACATGATGTCTGCTTCAATACAGGTGAAAAGCTATTTATTTATTTATTTATTTAATTATTCTTTTTTGCATAGAAGAACTGGGGTGAAGGTCAAAGGTGGGAGTAGGGGGAGGAGAGGAATTCACCAGAGAGTGAGGAGCAGAACAAGCAGATCTACTGAAATACACTGCCAAGGGGAGCAGCGGGCAAAACAGTAGAGGTCTGCTTGGCCATATGTAGGTTAGTTCCCTGGCAGGAGGATCCAAATCAGGCCCTAGTGGTGAGAGCGCTGAAACTTAACCACTAAACTACCAGGGAGGCCCTCCCGCAATTTTTTTGAACCACAAATCATACTCTTATGTCTGGGTGTTTTAGCATTCTTTTATAAAGTTAAAGGCCATGAAACAGAAGTCCTCAATAAAAAACAGCCATGTTGAAAGGCTTCTGTTTTCACATTCAGAAACACAGCCATGGTAGTTCAAGTTTAAGCTTCCTAAACAATATTCTGGGCGGTAGATTTAAGATTTTTTGAGGATCCTTGATCCGTTAGAGAAATTCATGAAAACTATAAAAAGGTCTCCCCCCAAAAATATACACTGGCCCAAATTTTGCATACAATTTCAGGAGGGTTCCCAGAAGGCATCCAAACTGTACAAGAGCCAAGTTTTCCCTACTTTTTTCTCAGTGAACTGCTGAGAAGACTAAAGATGAATAAGGTCCTTTCGCATAAGACTCAAATACGTAAGTAATTTTTGTTGAACAGCTCTTTTTTAAGAGTATAAAAAGCAAGGTTTTTTTATGTAAATAAAGTCAAATATGATTACATTCCCTGCTTGTGCTCCCCTGGCTGCTATCTTATGGGCATATATCCAACTTTCAAAGCAGAACAAAAAGTTTTTCTACGCGCCAACTGCGTTGCCTACAAAGCTCCTCTCGGTATCTAGACCACGCCAGCCACAGATCCTGCCCTTTTCTCCTTCTCCTCCCTCCCTCATCTCCTTCGTAAAATGCAAACAATTGCAACCTCAAAACCTAGGGAAGGATTGTGGGTATTGTAGTCATCTGCACTAGCGCATCTGAGGTTAATGTGATTTACAGACTCTAAAAGGTGCCACAGTGCTTTTTTGATAGCTAAATTAGAAAGTAAAAGATACAGCCTGAAATACAGAAATTGAACTACAAGTCCCAGAATGCTTTGCGCCCCAAGAAGGCTTTGCGGCCATCGTGCCCGCGCCTGCGCAACCGGTTAATCGCGTCGGGTAGACTGCAATCCCGCCAGCACCACTGAAACAGCAGCTGAAGCACCAGCCGCCGCGGGGGAATACGGGGAAAATGTGGGTCTTTGGTTACGGGTCCCTGATCTGGAAAGTGGATTTCCCTTATCAGGACAAGCTGGTCGGATACATCACAGGCTACAGCAGGCGTTTCTGGCAGGGCAGCACCGACCACCGCGGGGTCCCCGGCAAGGTGAGGCGCCAGCCAGTTCCCCACACTTAAATGTTCCCCGGAGCAGTGTTATCCAACTCAGCCCAGCTCCTCGGGACCCAGAGTCCAAAGCTTCTGAGGGCCGAGCACGTGGGTTAGGGTAATAATATATCTGTGCCTCCTCCTGGGCCACCTGCCCCCTACTTCCCTTCCAAATCACTCCTTCCGAAGCCGCTTGAGTTCCTAGTGAGTGGTTTCTTGAGGCAAGAAGATTTGGAACAAATGCACATGCTAGCACAAGGCTGACGTGCTGGGAGGGAGCCCCATCTCTTGACCACCTCTGTCCACCCCCCCCCCAAAAAAAAAACAGGCAGGAAGATCAGTCATCGCATTACCACGGCGTTTATATACTAAAATTAACTTGCAAATTCAGCTTTTAGCTATTTAATTTGTTAGCATTTATGCATTCTGGAAAATTTTCATTGGTTTAAAAACGTTGCTTATTTCTGGGGTTTCTTGACATCTGTCCAAAGTTTGGGTTTTCTTTCCAGTGTCACCTAAGGTCATATAAAAACTGGTCTCCAAAAGTATCTCCGTTATTAAGGAGCTAAGTTTACTCTGATCACTTTGGTCAGGATCTAGAGAAGTTAAATGGAGTTCCCAGTTTGTTATATTATTGACACAGTACCCATTCATAAAACCAGCATATTTTTTAAAGAAATGCAAATTGTTTAGAAATATTCTAATGCGGAAGTACATAGGTAGTGAATGAAATCCAATCAGAATCTACTCTTAAACTACCATCCCAAAATGCAGGAAAATTCCACCCAGCGTCATGTTAATGTTTCTCCATGGTTTCTTGAATTATCAATGTGACTTTCATCTGTTTTTCTGTCAAGTACGCAAAGACATTCGTCTCAAAATGTATGTCCAGCATAAGCATTTCACTACTTATGCAAATTACCCTTGATTTTGGCTGCCCCCCCAAAAACACTAAGGAAATTATTTTACCTATAAGGAAAACTACATTTTGAGGAACCATCTGGATAATTTGAGCACTTGTTTTACTAAACCTAACTTTTGGAAGAGTACATTTTTTATCGTTTATAGTTGCTAAATACTTTTGAGAAATATCTGACTTTGATTACTGTGTTTTAAAAATAAATAATGGCACAAAAGCAAAATATCTACAATGCTAGAAATCAGATGTAGAAGTTTGGGGTTAATTCCAAAGAAATATCTGCACTCATGACAAAAGAGGGAAATGCTAATAATCAGTTTGCCTCTGCTCATAAAAGAGACATAGGATTTAAAAATCACAAAAATAACCTGAGTTCAACCAGAGTTGGTAAATTAAGACTCTGACTTCAAAGCAGCAAGATAATTTGAAACTGGGAGTGACTGAGGGCAAACATTTATAGGCCAGCAGAAACCTCATGGTCAAGTTATGTCCAAGAATGTTAGAAATGCTTCAAATAAAACAGTATTTAAGACTCTAACTAACGAAATGAGCTAAATAAAATACCTTGAGTTGACGATTATGAATGTTTATAATCACCATTCTTAAGAAAAAAGCCCTAACTCAGGCTCCAATTTTAATGACCAAGTATTAAATACTTATGACTGGTTATAAATAGCATACTTTGCTACTCTAGTCCCAACCAAAATGTGTGATGTGCTTGTTACATAGCACTTTGAGATGTGTACACTGTCAAAACAGACTGTTAAGAAATTGTCAAGTTAACACAACAGTTCCTCTTTAAAATAAGGGAACTATAAAAGCCAGCATCTCCTTTTACTTAAATTTACTGAAATATAGGGCAGATATATTAGGAGGGAAATAATGCAACCACTAATAGTTTTAAACCTACTTTCATTTAAAGTCTAAGTACTAGACATTTCTAAGCATACTGTTTGGTTAAAAAAAATAGTAAAGACATTATTATTTTACTTCACATTTTTATTATAATAGACCACTAGCTTTATGTACACTTTAAGACAAACAAAAATACAAAAGGCTACAGAAATATCCAGTAAATTAGAAAAACAATGTAGATGCTATATAGGGCTATGGTTTTTAAGTCATTATATGTGACTTATGATATTATTAAACAAATACTCATATCCACACACAGCAGTGTGCCATTTATGGGGTAAATATGGAACCCACTTGCTTTATTAAATTATGCTTATTTTTTAGCTCCATTAAACTTTAATTTCTCCCTGAGTTTAATTATCTTGTCTATGTATCACAAAACTGGCCATTTCTCATCAAATTAAGGATTTATTTAAACGTGAAAGATTTTTTACATGAGAAATATTTCAGTATCAAAAAGAGGAAACATTTTAACAAGAGATAAATGGGTACTAAAAATCCCTATGTTACCTAGATCAGAAGAAACATTACTTATTACCCAATGAAAACGCCCATAGTGATTCATATTTCACAATGTCCTCTAGCCCTACTCAGCTTAGAAAAACCCGTCTTTAGTTTCAATGCCAAAAGAAAAAAGCCATTCCCCCCACCCACCCCCAATCTTAAGTACATTTACAAACTTACATTTAAAATAAGCAATGTGAATTCAGGGTGAGTCAGCCAAGGCCTTACAAAGAAAGCAGTGGGAATCCCAGGGTTATAAAGGAGGAAAGGCATTCCATACTGGGAACTGGTATATTTAAATACGTGAATGTTTATAAAAGTTATAAATAACTTCAGCGGAACAGTGGTAAAAGATGAGGTTATACTTAAGTCATTCTAATAAACTGTCATCTAAGTCCATAGAATATTAATGACCCTGAAAAATTCAAAGCACTGGAGTGTGTGGCCTAATGTTTTTGCACCAGAAAGTCATTATATCAACAGTACCAGACTTAAGGGAAACTAAACTAGAGGTGGGCAATGAGATCCCTAAGGAAGCAAATGAAGGATAAAGATGAAGCAGATTCAGAGGGTAACTAGAAGACAGAGCTTACCTAGAACTGGTGACTGGGCAAGCTGTAAAGGGAGGCAAGGGCAGGGGGAGTATAGAACTTATCACCTGGGCCTTAAATATTTCTTACTCAGCGTCTGTCTCCTTCCACTCAAACTTGATACTAACACGTTATCAATCTTCCCAGTGTACTTCCTTGATCATGCCAGTTCCCTACTACTCAAGTGAAAAAAAGTTACTCCTTATTTCTGTTTCTCCTGAATTTTAGTAGGTTTCCCTTTTCTAGTATCCTCTGATTTCAACTACATTGTCTGCTAATTTTACCTACATTCTGGCATTTCAAATCTGACTTTAATCCTATTTATCCAGTTACCTTTCTTAATCATCTTCCCTCCATGGGGGACCATCCCTAAAGTCAAGACATTTGGCCTTGGGTAAACCTACTTATCTAGGTCCTCATTCATGAATCATAAGTCATGGTGCTGTTTTGCCAAACTTTGTTTTCCTTTCTGCCCACCTAAGACTCAGAATTCTTACTGCAATTAATAAATACCATTCATCTTAGCCTTTAGGTATTATTCTCTACTTATTTCATATGTTCATATTACAAAATTACAATATTAATTTCTTGAAAGCAAGAATTAAAGTTCTATCTTCTCTAGGACACAATAAAATAGCTCCTAATTTGTACTGAAATTGAAAGTAATATGGTCATACCTATGTAACACATACCAATAGATGTATCCTCATTATAGCATTATCTTTAATGGAAAACAAAGCACATTATAGTTTGAGAGACTATTATGCAACTATTATAGTGTATGACAAAACCAATAGGAAAATATAATGCAACAAGAAACAAACCAAAATCTAATGTCTTACATCATTATAAATTATTTATACAAATGGACAAAAATAGAATGAAATAACAAAAATGACAAACATCTGAATGATTTAAGGCTTAAGTGTCCTAAACAATGGGCATACAAATAGATAAAATTGTAGGTTACAAGTCAGCATTCTCACTGATGATGTTAACATGTCATCAGATAAGGTGCCAGGAAGGAATCTTAGTTTTAAAAAAAAGAAAATTTTGGGCCCTCCCTGGTGGCACAAGGGGTTAAGTCTCAGTGCTATGAAGCTATCAGCAGCACCTGGTTTGATCCCTGGCCAGGGAGCTGACCCACAAGGCTCAGCAGACCTGCCCGATGCTCCCCTCAACAGTGTATTTCAGTCAGTCATTCTGTTCTCCCCATTCTGTCTCAGGTGAATTGTCTCACCCCCCACACCTCTGGCCTACACCCCAACTCTTGTATGCATAAATAAATAAAGTTAAGAAAGGAAAATTTTGAGACAGCTCCAGACCTACAGAATAAGAAACTCTGGGAATGAGACTTAGTAGTGAGTATTTATCAGGCACGCTTAGTAATTTGATCTATACTAAAGTTCAAGAGCCACTTCTCTATAGGAAAGCACTCTGGAATGTCATGTTTTATTCCATAATAGAACTATAAAATCATTTTCCCCAAAGGGGGGAAAGAAATAACTAAAACTTTTATTTATAATTGCTTCTTCCTTTGCCTTTCATTTTAGGTGAGCTTTAGTCACTGGTGTATTTTTAAATATATCCATTTTAAGTAAACATAATATATGTAATACATAGAAATCCAAAGGAATCGAAAGGTCAAGGTTGTTTGGAAACAAGTAAGTCATTGTACTTAGTTCACTTTAAAATTTATCTGTTTAAAAAGTGCTTACTATGAGCAATGAAGTTAAAGTATTCCATGTCAAAGATAAGTTGCTGATGCTCAATGAACTTTTAACTCAAAAGTTAAAAGTTTTTCTTTTTTTTTTTTTCCCACTTTCTTAAAAACAGCCTGGAAGAGTTGTGACTCTTGTTGAAGATCCTGGGGTATGGTATAATTATTTCTTTTTTGTAGTCTTTAATCAAGTCAAATTTTGAGATGTTTCTCAGATTTAATAATCAATGAAATTCTATTGCTAGTCATCACAGAAAATTCTAATTACTTTAGATCTACAATTCCTCTATCTCTGTTGTGTTTCTTTCCATGTTTGTCTGTAGAAATGAGGCCAGTGGAGAAAGTTGGAATGTAAAATGCAAGGCAGACAACAAATAAAACTAAATAGCATATAATTCTTTTTTTCTTAATGACTTGATTGACTGAGAATTTTGTCATCCCCTTTTGACACTGATAATCAGCCAGACTACCACTACTCAAATGGATCTTTAATGCTCTCCTCAATTTGTTATGAATCTAACAGCAAAAATCCCAGTTAGGAAATCTTACTTTCTTTTCTGCCTAATATGTCAATGGCAGATATGTTTTTAAACATTTTGGAACACTAGAAAACTTTTATTTGCACAATAGCCCTCTGTTTCTAAAATATTTTCACTATTTCAAAATATTGCAATACTAGTATTTCAAAAATACCCCATTTTATTGGGGTTTAGAGTCAAAATTTTATATTGTGAAGTTAAAGATTTTACTTTTGAAAGGATATACAAAAAAACAAGCAACTAAAACAACAGCGGAATAATGACACAGATTAAGAAATACTTTCATAATTTATATTCAGAAAAGAATCTATAAAAATGGCTTCAAATGCGAACTATAACTCCTAACTAAACAGTTAACTAGTGACACTTTGTTTCTACAGAATTTTAATTCACTCAAGAATGTTAGCAACCAAAAGGTTTAATATAATAATTAGATTGTTCAGGAAAGTAGAAAAGCTGTATTACAAACTCTAAGTCTTGCTTGTATTACAGATAACTTGTTAAAAATTTTTAAAACTCGTAAGTTCTTTATAGCTAAAGTATATTGTTTTAACCAACTCTTTGCTTATGAGCTCCTTTAGTATTCTGGGTGGAGTAATCTACAAGGAGTTCTGAAAGTTTAGTGAAGAAATGAACAAATAAAATGAGCCTCAAATAGGTGATTATTTTATTATAGAGCTTTCAAAATATAGAACCCTCTCCACAAACAAGAGAAAACCAGTATGTACAATGATGACGATTTAAAGATGAATTACCATATTTTTAATGTTTAAGTGAAGAACTGTTATTTTTCATTTCAGTCCTGTTAAAAGAAAAAGGTCTAATTTTTAAAACTTAAGAAAAGATAAATACCCTGATAAGTTTATGACACAGGAAAAATTTTTACTCAAATTAAAGAATTTTAAATGTTGATTATCTTTACAGTTAAGTATATGTATCTTTGGTATACTTTTAAGTGAAGGAAACGACCCTGATTTTTCTAAGACTATACAAGGTATTTTCTTAGATCATATTGCAATAGGTCTTCAACTTTATTTAGCCTTGTAAAATTAAATGACATATCTTTTTTATCTTTCACAGGGTTGTGTATGGGGTGTTGCTTACAGACTGCCAATAGGAAAAGAAGAAGAAGTAAAAGCATACCTTGATTTCAGAGAGAAAGGCGGCTACATGACAAAAACAGTCATTTTTTATCCGAAAGATCCCACAACAAAACCATTCAGTGTGTTGCTATATATTGGAACATGTGATAATCCTAATTATCTTGGTCCTGCACCTTTGGAAGACATTGCTGAACAAATTTTTAATGCAGCTGGTCCTAGTGGGAGAAATACAGAATATCTTTTTGAACTTGCAAATTCTATTAGAAATCTTGTACCAGAAGATGCAGATGAGCATCTCTTCTCTTTGGAAAAATTAGTAAAGGCACGTTTAGAAGGAAAACCAAACCTCAACTGCATATAAAGACCCACTACTGACTTTTCAAAATAAGGAGAGCTCTTAGTCTTCAGAGAATAGATTCATTGCACAATAACAGTATGATTTGAAAATGTGTTTAAGATCTCATTCATCCCTAATGTAGTCAAGATGTCATCAAAATTTAGTTTAATTGCAGCTGTCTTGAAATATATTCAAAATACTGAGGATTAGTTAAAGAAAAATTCAAGTTCTAATAATACTATGATTTCCTTATAATACTGAATATTTGTTTATGAGAAGTGAGTTCTCTAGAAAAATACAATGGACTCAGTTTCAGAGCTTGTTTTTGTCAGAGTAAAATACAAAATATAATCAGAGTAAAATTCTGTTGTTTCATATCATGATACTATTTGAAGTTGTAGAGGATTAAACCAAAACTCCAGTAAAAGTAAGGTTATACCTTCAGTATATCCCTATACAACAAATCTGTAACCATAGTTTAAATTATAGCTTAAAATTATGTGTAATTAGAAATACATAGTAATACAGACAGATTTCAACCTTCATTGTGATTTCAAATTTAAGCCAAAAAACTGGGCACTTTTTAATATTAAAATTTCCTTGTGATTATAATGTACAATAGCTCTTCTTCAAATAAGTGCATTTTCCACATGTGAAACTCTAAGCTAAAAGAGCACAAATTACATTATACAAATCATATCCACTAGCAATGTTGTTTTTCACTGACTTTGTATTAATCTTACACTAAAACTTAAAGAGGGCTTTCTGATTTTACAAACCAAAAGAAATATATATAATGAGATTTAGTGTTTGAAATTTTTGAAGTAAAGTAGCATTATCTGGTCGTTTACTACATGGTTTTTTATTCCCTTCTAGTACCTTATCACCTAAACAAAGAGATCTACTAGTGTTCTACTAGTGATGTTACTCCCATAACATACATGTACCTTATTAATTCATAGAATTAGCCTAAATTCTGACTAATTTTTTTCTGATTACGGTGATTACATTCTCAATAGAATAGTCTCTCTACATCTCTCAACATGAAAAGAATGTGAGCATCACATTAAATCTACTATGAAACAATAAAAGCTCCTCAAATCCAGACAAGTAGAGAAATCTTTCAAATAAAATAAAGCTGTCGTAGGAACAGTAAACTTTTTTTTCATGTTTTCCAATTTACTATTTACACTTTACTTGGTAATCTACTCAGCTATGTGTAACTATTTTAAATATTTTTCAACACTTTCCATATAATTTTCCAGAAGACATTTCACTTAGCCTGTATAACAGGAAGTGTACTAATATTTACATTCAGTATCTGGTAAAGATGTCATAGGTATTTTATATACAAAAGCATCTTCTGCAAAACTCTCAGCCCGTTTGTTTGCATAGTACCTTCCACACAGTTACACCTCTAGTACAGAGCAGAAATCCAGGTCTTTCTGACTATAAAACATAAAATTTTTCTAAAGTATGTATTTTTATAAACATAAGATCTGTCTAATGAACAATATTTACAAGGTATATCTTTCAATGTTTTTACTGAAACACCGGCTTACAACACCATATATGATTTAAGGGAATAGGTTCTGACCTCCTCAGATGCATGTCCCCACACCAGGCCCACCACCAAAGCACCCATAGTCCTTTACCCTAGACAATTAGGCCTTTTACCACTTAGTTCCCACCCCTATCTTCCCTACCCTTCTAGTGTCCTGAATTCTTTAATAATATTTCTAGGGTTTGTGTGGACTTCATTTTCTCAGTTCCTTTGTTTTGTTTCTCTATATTCCACCTGAGTGAAATCATCTGGTATTTGTCTTCCTCCTGAATTATTTCACTTAGCATAATTTCCTCCATTCCCCCCGCCCTTCCCTCAGAAATAGCAAGGGTTCATCTTATATAGCCAAGTAGTACTGCACTGTGTGACAGTAAAAGCAAAAATTAATGGGACTACATTAAACTAAAAAAAGTCTGTATGGGAAAAGACACTAAAACTTACTCCAGTGAGAATGGCCCACACCAAAAAGACCAGAAAAGATAAGTGCTAGTGAGGATGTGGAGGAAAAGTGCTAGTAGGAATGCAGACTGGTTTAGCCCCTATGGAAAACATTACGGAGGTCTCGCAAAACTTTAAAAATGGATTTACCATATGCTCCAGCAATCCTACTCCTAGGTATCTACCTGAAGAATGAAAAAACATCAATTTGAAGGGATATTCGCATGCCTATGTTCATTACAGCACTATTTACAACAGCTAAGCTATAGAAACCAAGTGCTCAATGACAAATGAGTAGACTAGATAAAGAAGGTGTGCTATAAAAACAAAGTACTACTACCAACTATAAATAAAAATATGAAACCTTGACATTTTCAACAACATGGAAAGAACTAGAGGGGATTATGTTAAGAGAAATATGTTAGAAGGAGAAAGAAATACTGGTGACTTTCACACATGTGAAGTATGAAGAAAGGAACAGACAAATACAAACCAAACCCTTGGAATCTGACTATAAAACTGAGGTTACCAGGGCCTCCCTGCTGGCGGAGTGGTTGGGCGCTGCGCTGTGGAGCTGTTGGCGACAGCAACGTGAGTTCAAGGCCTGGCCGGGGAGATTCCCACATGGTGCGGCAGACCTCTCCTGCCTCACCTGCTGCTCCCCTCAGCAGTGTATTTCCATGGATCTGCCTGTTCTGCTCCCCACTCTGTCTCTGGTGAACCCTCTTGACGCCCCACACCTCTGGCCTGTACCCCAGCTTGTATGCATAAATAAATAAATCTTTAAAAACAAACAAAAAGACTGAGGTTACCAGAGGGGAAGGATGGAGGAGAGAAAGCTTAAAGTAGACAGGGCCCAGGATTATTGCTGCTTTAATGATGATCATGGTGTGTTGCCATACACTTGAAGAGGTGTGCACCTATGCCCTATATCATATATAGTACTGTAAATGTTACCTTAATAAAATAATCTCTTGTAAAAAAAAAAAGAAAGAAAAGAAAATGGCCCAGAAGTTAATGAGTACTTATGGAATACTACGAAAAGGATAAATGAAAAACGAACCACACCTAGATAGGCTCTCTAAAATATCACAAACCCAATAACAACAAAAAAGCATCTAATGAAATTTTTCCAGAGGAAAAAGATACCACTTATAAAAAAGGAGACTCACATTGTCATTATACTAGAGATATAGTAACAGATACTCTGAAGGAACAATGTCTTCAGAGGTTTGAGTAAAGCAAAATGATTTTCAAGTATGAATTTTATTCACAGACTTGATTAAATGAAAAAGCAAATAAATATAATTTTAGATTAAGGCCTGTAAACGTTAAATTACCCAGTGTATGTCCTTTCTGGGGGGAAAAAAAAAAACCTGAAATTATACTCTAACAAAATGGGGGGAAAATATCTGAGATAAAGGAGGACATGAAATAATAAACAGTAGACCTAACCCAGAGGGGTAATACCCCCCCAAAAAGCAGAATATGCAACAGATTTGGAAAGCATCTTACATGTTTGAGAGTTTAAAATGTATCTTCAAGGACAAAGTAAATTCATTTTAGCAAATACAGAACTATTCAAGGAAGCTAACTGGATGTTTTAAATGGCACAATAATCATTTCTTTCTCTGCATTTTTAATTTCACTTATTGGTTTTATAAGTGAATGACTGGTGCTTGCATAATTACAATATTGTAAACAGTTTAGGAGGTTTCTCAATGTTTAAGAATCAACCTGTAAGCAAAGCACAGAGGACCCAAATAAAGTCAGAGAATGTAGATGTTACAAACATAGTACAAATTGTAGTATATCGAAAACATGATAGTAAAAGCTACACATATTACATAACAAATACCAAACATTATGCTAAAAAAAAGTCTCACCTGTAGTAACTCATTGATAATAAAACGGCAGCACTTAGTGGTAGGTAAGAGAATGGATTCTGAAGCCAAACTACTTGGGGTTTAATATTCATTTCCACTGCTTATACCAGTGATATGACCATAGACAGGTTGTCATCTCACTAATACATTTATCTGATTTTTAAAATCAATAGCAAAGAAGCACTGTTATAGTTTAAAAGAGGCCACAAGACAACAAGTAAATGCAAGGCACAAACCTTAACTGAATATTGAATGGAGGGTAATAAAGTAAATAAATGGTGAAATAGTTATACAGGAGTCTCCTTACACTCACTCTTTTCAAGGTCCAGGCCAATTGTCCTAGACAATGTGCCTCATTTTGAATTTGCTTCTTTTCTTACTAGACCCAAGTTTGACAATCCCATGTAGATATTGTTGAACACAGGTGTTGCTATATACTCGCAGTTTTAAATTTTGATTTTTATAGAAGATTCTTGGCAAAAATACATACAAAAATGTTTGAAACAAATTTCTACTCTTTTTTCCTTGTACCTAAGAAACAAGTAAAATATTCACATACGCAACTGTATTAACTGCTGGCATTCCACACTACCTTTGCACCTGGTATATTTTAAACAAAAATGTCTGAACACCAATAGCTTTATTTTTCTTTATTTTTCCCAAAAAGTGTATCCCAGTCTGCTTAAGTCTTCTTACTGCCACAGAGTAAATTATATTTAAAGGTTGGGGGTGGGGAGGCAAATCAGCACTGGAAAGGAGAAAAGGGCAATTAGTATCTGAGTCAGTGTCTGGTGTAATTTATGCTATATACAGTCTCAGGCTGCATACCAGCTCTTAAATTGAACAAATATCTTTATTTTTCAGGTTTTCCCCCTATATATCTCCACAGGAGAGACAAAAAGTTTTGGGGGTAACTTTTAACAAGAAGTCCAAGTGTTTGCTTCTAGTTTCTGAGCCATTAAAGTTTTAAATGAAAAAAAAAATTAGTCTTATTCAGTCATTTTTTATAATGTTGCATAGCTATATAATTAAGCATGTGCTTGTGAATAAAGTATTAAACCGTCATGCCTTAGATTTCTTATCAGTTAAATGGAGAAAATAATAAAACCTACCTGTAGGGGTTAATATAAGAAATCAATTTAAAAGTTTGTGTCAATTAAGTGCTTAAAAGAGTGCAGGCACACATATGTTAATAGAATACAACATAAATCTGAATTTTTAGCTCAAAACTCCTGAGCTTCTGATCCTAAACACCCCACTATTCTTGTATTTTGCCTTATTGTTGGAAAATGAGATATCCCAAAAAGATCAGAGTTTTTTTTGCCACTAGAGATAATGCATCATGGATATTTCTTTTGCTTTTAAAGGCGACAACACAAAAGAATCACTAGGTCAAAGGTTTTTACATTATCTTTAATAAAAATAACTCATTTTATAAGTTTATTATAGCAGATTTATCTTTCACAGTAATTGAACTTCCTCTCTTACTGAAAAATGTCATCTCCAACTACATAAATATTCTAATTTCTTCATAAAGAAATATATGACTCTGTAAGTTATTTTATGATAATGGGGTTTAGTTTAATAATAGATGGAGATAGCAAATGACACTAGCAGCATTTATTAAAATCTATTTTCTCACAAAAGTGAAATATCACTCTTGTCGTATCACCCTTTATGTCATTCCCAAGCCCTCTCTGATATACCCAAATGAATTACTTTTGATTTCTGTTTGTATTAAGTATACATGCTCTTTCATACACTTAAAATAGGACTTTCCCATTTCTATAAATACAAATCATATCATCTGTTAAGGTCCTATACAAATGCCTAGGACTGCTTTGTTGATTTCAACCCTTCCTACTTCTCATCTCTTGCTAGCCCTAATCACCTCCTCCCTTTGATTATAGTAATTTATCTGTACAGAATCTTTCCCCACTCCCCTCCCCCAATAATATCTCTTTAAAACACTCCTTACTTTTAATAAAATTAAAGCCCTATCTCTCTTCTAGGTGGTAATGTTTTTATGGGCTTAATCTACATCTATCTGAGTTATAGCTGTCTTAGTACTTAGTGCCTGCAAGTCATATTGGTTGGATGAAACTGTACAACTTACTTGATCTCTCCCCAAATCTCTAGTTCTACAGTTAACTAAAAATCGCTGCATTAAAACTCTTTCATATGCAGAAAAAGGTAGTTTTGTCAAATAGAGGTTAGATTTTCTGGAATCCACGAATCAGAAAGCTATAAAACACATGAAATTTAAAACTGTGCATTTTGTATCATATTCATATGAGAAAAAGTAAAGAGACTTTAAATGAATACTATTTTTGAAAATAACTTCTAGGCTGTGGTAGGGATTCATACAGATTCCGGACATATTTAGATCCAAAATCTTCTATGGACTGAGGCAAGACGGTGGCCTTCCAATGACCAACTGTCAACGGATGAAAACAGGTTCTTGACTGACCATGGTACTAGCAGTAGTAACGTGGACAATATCAAGCAGAACTATCACGAAACTTTTATTTCCAATTTGAAACAGAGTTTTATATTTTGCTTGTTATAAATCTATATATTATTCTCTTCCAGATAAATACGATTGCAAAGTAAAGCTTACTTTGACACTTGAGAGCGGGATGATAGTAAGCTACCATCCAACCATCCATCTGTAGACACTCCATATGAACACACAAAACCTATCCCTTGACCAGATCCTATACATAATGATGAAGAAACATGATCAAGTGCTGAAAACCAGACTAGAAGAAAAAGGTGAACACTTTGAGCAAGAAAGAACCAAAAACTTAGCAAAATGTTCTCTTTTAATCACCGTTGGTATCCTTGTGGATAGCAACATAGATGTTGTAAGAAACTGTACCCTCCAAAAGACATCAGAGTACTTAAGAATCAAAGAAAATGTTATCCTGTGTTACATTTGCCACTTGCGAAAATGCAATCTGGGGTATTAACTAATATGTAGTAAAAAAAATAATGAAGTGTCTTCATAAATAAAAAACCTCTAAGATTATAACCAATGTGTATAAAATAACAGTAATATCTGTACAAGTTAAGATTAAGTAACTTATGTATAATCAAAGATATTAAACAAAGAGGACCATCTGCATTACAGGCAAGTAAATATTCAGCACACTGCAAAATTTTTAGAGTGCTGTTCACCCCTTAACAGCTTCCACTTGATAAACTAACACCTAAAAACTCATCATTAATATTAATGTTTTTCATGTAAAAGTCAAAATCAGTGATTCTCAATCATGGATCATTTTGCCTGCCAGGGGACATTTAGAAACATTGGCAGATATTTTTGGTTGTCACAATTGGTAACAGAGGGGCAGTTGTTACTGGCATCTCATAGACACAAACCAGGAGTATATTAAACATCATACAATGCACAAGATATCCCTCAAAACAAAGGATTGCCTAGCCCAAAATGCGAATAGTGGTAAGTTTGACAAAGGCTGCTAAAATGCAAAAACACACCGTTTTTATTTCAATATATACTTAGGAAGTCTTCCACTTCAGCCTAGTACCATCAAGCCCCATTTTTCTCTAGTCCTCCTCCTTCGTGCTGCCAAAATCAATGGATACTTCCTTATCCCCATCTTGCAAACTTTTCAGCATTTGACCGAGCTACCTGGTCATTCCCTCCTTTTTGAAACACTGCTTTCTCTCAACTTCCTTCATAACTGTCTTTCCCGATTTTCTTTCTACTATACTGGGTGCACCTTTTCAGTCCATTTTGTTAACTCTTGATTTCCTTTGTCACCCTCCTTTTTTTCCCTACAGATCTCAGCCAGTATCGTGACTTTAATTACATCTACATGCCAATAAGATCCAAATTTATAACTCCATCCCTGAGCTCCCCCTGAGCTTCAGGCAACTGAACAACTGATCAGCTGCTCTTAGATATCCAATTGACATCTAAAACTTAGCATATCCAAAAGAGGATCTTTGATGATGATGATGACAATGATTAATATTATAAATTGTTATCACTGTAATCAAAACATCTATCAGGGAATCTGGGTTTGATTCCTGCAATTTTTACATAATTTTTAAAATTACTTTAAAATAAAAAAGCAAACAAATAAAAACATGTGACTCCCATCAGTCCACATGCTGTTTTTCCCTCTTTCAGTAAGTTACCAGTCTTCGCTCTTTCAGAAATCATACTATCAGTCACTCATGAAAAACGTGTAGTCATCTACCAGAACACTCCAAAAGTATTAACTTTTCAACCCTAGTTTCTGTGCAAGCATTTTGCTCTATCAGAAATTTATTGAGACACCCTCCTTACTTGAAAATATACTCTATTTAGGCAGATTCTATCTCTAGAGCCCCAGAGACTAACCCAAGGCTATGACTTCATGATTTCCTATCTTACCAAGATTATTCAATTCTATTACTTTCTTTTTGTTATTCATTTCAATACTTAATCCATTCGGAATTAATCTTTGCATACTTAAAAAACAGGGTCACCTCAGATGATTCCCCTGAAAAAGTCTATAACCTCTAGAAATTCCAGTCTATTGGATAAAGTTCAAATATTTCTGCAGGGCATATGCAACCTCCCCTGCACAAACTGCTTCTGTCCCTCCATCACTCCTGCTAATGATTCCATCCCACTCTGTCCTCGAAGCACATCAAAATGCTCCAGTGGACCACCTATGAGAATTATACTTGAAATGCACTTCCCTACCTAACTGATAAACTCCTATAAATCTTTAAAGCCCCAGTTCTAATGTAATCTTTTCAGGGAAACTTTTCCTGACCAAATCCCAGAGTGCCTCATTTCCTTCTTTATATTTCCATTCTAGAAGCCCTCTATTGTCCCGTAAAATATACAAAGTACTTAGACTAGTGTCTAGCAGAGTGTAAATGATTTATAAATAAACATTAACTACTATTACAACCACAGCAGGTTGCGATTATTTGTGTAATCTCTGTTCCTAGGCAGTGAAAGGCAGAAGACAAAGAGCTGTTTACCAGTTTATCAAATCCAGTGGTCTGGTATATATTAGAATTAATAGTAAGTGCTAAATAAATTCTAGATAAATTCTGGAATAAAACCATTTTCTTTGACACTGTGGATTCCTCATGTTTAAAAAAACGTTAAGGTGAGAAATGGACTGCTCTTTTTATTTTGGTTGAAAGGGGGGAGGGAGGGAAAATGGTCTATAGCAGATCTAACAAGGTCTAGCCTTTCCCACTTACCAGCTAGAGAATGACAAGTGATACAAATGTATATATTATATATGTAAAATATGTATCGTTATATTAGAAATTAAAGCACTGACTTTTTTTTTGAGCGAGAGAAGGGAACCCAAAACTTTTTGTTTTACTTTTTAATGCAGACAGACGTATCTTAAGCTCAGAAAAGTTCACAACCTCACATTCACCTGGCTTTGAATGTCACATTAGGAAACCTATCATCTTCCTTCATAAAACACTTCAGATCTGGGATGACGGAGCCCCAAGTGGGGTCAAAATTTAGGGTCTGTAATGTCTAGCACTCCGCCCCGCGAGGAAAGTCTCTGTCCACGCCAACTTTGGAGACTCACAGTATTCCTATGGGGGGGGGGGGAGGGGAGGGCAGGTTGCCTCAGCTCAGGTCTCCCCTGAACCAGGGCTTGCAGAGGCTGAGCAAAATACTCTGCGTTAGTCAGTAGCTAAGTACCAAGACCACAGCAGGAGAGGCGAAGAAAAGCTACAAGCGGGAAAGATGAAGTGCACAGACGCCATATGCAGAGAAAAGGAAACAGAAAAGCAGGGAGTGTGTAGATCAGCAAGGAGCACCACCATCGCTACCTGGTATCGTCCCACCTAAAGACACCGGCTCACACCCCTCTTCCCGCTCTCAGTGCAGCGCCAGCCAAGTCCCCGCCCACCCGCCTGAGAGCCGCGAGGGAGGCGGGAGGAAGCGGCAGCCACCTGCCGAACTCACCGTTCTCTGGAACGGGACTTCTCCGCCGAAAAGGCTGGTCGCAGGCCGGGCTCCGGGCGCCCCTCCGGAAGGCCGCAGCGTTCGATCTTAATCGGTAGACTGCGGTAGTGAGAAACCTGAGAAGCCCGACCGGTATCCCGGCTTCCGTAGGCGGACTGCTCGTCGGCCCCGGATGTTGATGTGCCGCCTGGCCCGGAAATGGGGGCGGAGGCTAAGGGGGTGGGGGCGGTGTTCCCGGGCTCTCCGGAAGGAGACGTGGCGGCGGTTGGGTCCTAGGCTCCCCGGGCGCTTAGTAGTCCCGCCGCCGCCGCCTCCTCCTGCCGCTGCTCTCCTCTGTGGGCAGAGGAGGTTGTGGCGGCGGCTGGAGAAATCGGTGGCGGAGGATGGAGGAAGGAGGCGGCGGCGCGCGGAGTCTGGTCCCCGGCGGGCCGATGTTACTGGTCCTCTGCGGCCTCCTAGAGGCGTCCGGCGGCGGCCGAGCGCTCCCGCAGCTCAGCGATGACATCCCTTTCCGAGTCAACTGGCCCGGCACCGAGTTCTCTCTGGTCAGTGCCTTTTCGAGCCCCGCAGCCATCTCTCTTCCTTTGACACTAAGAGTTCGATCTCTTTTCTTGGTACTCTACGCTTTTCCTGCAGAACCTGGTCAGGCGCATGCCTCCTTCCCCAGTCCAAAGCTTCGTTTAACCTGCGTTCATTCATACAGCAGGTGTTGCTCCAACACTTTCTGTACATAGGCTGTCCATGTTAAGCACAGAGATCCAGCGCTCACCTACTCGCCCCTTTTTAAATCTATGTCACTAGATCTTGCTTTCCAAGACTCCCACGCTATAGAAGCTTTCTTAGACCTCGCCAGGCAGACGCATTCTTCTCTTTCTAGAGTCCCACTCAGCTCTTCCTTTACCGGTAGCCTTCTTCAGTATTATACACCACCCTACCCACACAACCAATTGTACTACGAATACGGTTTTTCTCATACTCGCTTTGCAAGCACACACACATATATGTATCTGCACAACCCCTTTCTCTTCAAAGTTGTTCTGATTGGGCTGTTAGGCGGTGCGTGAGATGTTAACGACGCTCTTTGCAGAAATTCCTAAAGTTTTGATATATTATGATTGTTATTAGACACCAGAACATGAGATGTTAGAGTCAGTTTTCCTACAGTGAAGAACATATGACCTCTTAGTAATGAAAACTTGCAGTCCCTCTGTCTCTGGGTAGTAGACTACTGGAAAGTCTTCCTCTCCAGTAGCAACTGCAGGCCAATAAAAATTTTATCTTTGTGATATTTGATGTATAGTTATTAATTCATTTATTTCAAGTTGAAGTCCCGGAAAATGCAAACTTCATAAAAATATCCTTATTTCCATTACATGCAGTTATTCAGCTTGGTATTTTATTGTAGTTCATTGAAACATTGCTAATGGATGTCGTCATTACCACACAGTTTTCTATGCAAATACTGGTTTTTGCTAGTATTTCACACCGGGTTGTTTCACCACCTCTGTTTTCAGTTCCTCCATTCTAATAGTTAAATGGTTCTCAAGTTTTTCTAAATAAGTATTTTTTTCTAGTAAGCTTTGTTTTTCTTTGCACTATGCCGTAACATATTCATATATTAAAATACGTACATAAAAGTTTGTTTTAAGTCAGCTATATCCGTAGGTGTGTGTTGAGAATATTTTAGTCCAACTTCTGTTACTGTTTATAAGACCACACTTGGAATGAACAGGAATGTGGTCATTAAAGTTTTTTACTCTTGCATGTTTGTGTGAGTGTGTGTGCTTTAGCTAAATACAAAAGTGTGCTGATATGCAGTCCTGGAAACTTACTAACCCATAAGTGGACAATTAAAATGAACCTCTTTAGAGGTTGCTATCAAATTGTCATTCACTTTTCTTTCTGGCACTGTTGACTCCATCAAAAAATGCTTCAGAAAAAAATTCCAGTCTTAATGTATGTATACTTTTATAGATCCCATATCTATCAATTTTATTTTGAAATTTCATTTTAATTACTTTCCTTTGGCATTGCAACATAATCTAAGATAGGCACATTTGAAGTTTTGGGAGTGTTTTTTTTCTTTTTAGTTTGAGACATTGCTGTAACTTGCACTTGTGTTTAAGATGACATTAATATCAAGTAGTATTGTGGTTAAGACTTGTTACTGTTCGATTAAGAAAAGAACAAAGGTACTTAATGGTTCTTTTCTTGCCAGAGAAAGCCAAATATTTTAGTGGTTTCACAGTACTGGAAGAAGGGAAAGATTGAGTTGAATTATCACAATATATATAATAGACTGTCAAAAATACCTTAGTAGTTAGTGACATGTTTGCTATCACAAAGCAGAGATTTCTTTTTAGTTACATAATCAGTTATATTAATCAAAGTGGTCATTTGAATTATATTGGTTCATATTTGATTTGCAAATTTGCTTGATTTTATACTGAAAGCTTTAAGGATAATTTTGTTGATCTATATCGGGAGTTGGCAAACCTGCTGTTTTGAAAATAAAGTCTTAGAACATTATGGTGTAGCCTACAAGGCTTCTTTCGAGTTAGATTAGAGCCGGACACTTGTTGGCCCTGGGGCAATAGGTATACATCCCAAAGTATGACCAGGAAAGGCCAAGGAGCCATTGACTGATGTGCTTTGCCCCCCCCCCCAGGACTAATCAGTGGAATACCTTGTTTATAAGACTGGAGCCATGGGTGGGAGTTGGGTGCATATCATTGGACTTACCCTACTAAAGCCCAAAATCCAGTGTTCAGTTTGACCCACCCTTTGTCAATAAAAAGGCCAGGATCTTGCTCTTCAGTAATATCCTGCATTGTGCAGCCTGCTCCACGACTCCTGTGTATCAGTGTGGTGTTGCCAACGCAACAGAACACAACCATGCATTCATTTACTTATTACCTATGAACTTTATTACTATAGTGGTAGAGTTTAGTTTCAATATAGGGCATATTCCCCACAAAACCTAAAACATTTACCATCTGGCTCTTTACTGAAAGTTTGCTGACATGATACATGCTTAAAAAAAAATAAAAGAAGTTCAAAGGATCTATAGTAATTTTTCTTTTAAAAAAATTTGTCAAGATTATTAAGCCATGGAAACAAGCATGAACTCTTGCCATCTGCACCAACATGGGTAGACTTGAATCCATTATACTAAGTGAAATAAATCAAACAGAAAGACAAATAACTTATGACCTCACTTACGTGGAACTTTTTTTCAGCAATTTCATAGAAAGAACAAATTGTGGTTGCCAAAAGTAGGGGAGGGATTACAAAATCAGGGAGGGGGATCAAACACTACAAATTTTCAGTTATAAATAAGTCATGGGGGTGTAATATAGAGCATGCCAACTATTCATACTGCATTGCATATTCAAACGTTGCTAAGAGTTGATCTTAAAAGTTAATCACAAAATAAATTCTGTTACTCTATATAGTGATGGGTGTTAACTGGATTTAAAGTGATCACTGCAATATATACAAACATTGAATCATATATATCTGAAACTAATTATATGGCAGTTATATCTAAGTTTTTAGAAAGTAACTTACCCATACATTATCCACATGTGAAAACTGCACTATATTCAGGCTTCTTATCCAACAAAATTTAGAGTATGTTCCTAAAGTACTATAGATTCTCACAATAGTGTATTCAGTGATGTTGTATCTATGAATGTTCATTGCCTCTAAAGTATACTTTAACTTCAGTTTGTTACATTACTCCCTTTTTCTTTATACTCCACACTTTATTTTTGTTCACTTTTCCTTGTTCTATTCTAACACCAGAATAAAAGTTGTCATCCTCATGTTGTCATTAAAAATTATATAAAATAATTTCCCTGCCTTTGGAAATATGTTTTTAAAATCCTCTGTTGAAATTAGTTTGACCTAAGACTATAAATTAACTGTGATACAATTTAGCTAGAGAAAGTAACATGTTGTTTTGTTCTATTTCTAGCCTACAACTGGAGTTTTGTATAAAGAAGATAATTATGTCATCATGACAACTACCCATAAAGAAAAATATAAATGCATTCTTCCCCTTGTGACAAGTGGGGATGAGGTAAAATTTTATAAATATATTGTTAATCCCTATCAACATATTGCAACCACATACTTTAAAATGAAATGCATAGACAGTTTTCTCAGTAATACTGTTTTACCATAAAAATAGTCATCACTTTATTCTTCCCAAAGTCATTGATTTTTATAGTTCAACTTGGGAAAATCAACATCCACTTATTGTTTTGAATGAATATCTTAACTCTACACTTGCTTGCTTTTATAGAAATAAGGGTTTTGAAACAAGACACACTTTTTATATGTGTATGTGACATTTTTTATTCAAAGTTTCTAATATATAGGTATCTTACTCTTTCTTACCACCTTAGCTCATGCCCTTTTTTCTTTTTTTCTTTTTTTTTTTTTTAAGATTTTATTTTATTTATACATACAAGCTGGGGTACAGGCCAGAGGCGTGGGGCGGCGAGAGGGTTCACCAGAGACAGAGTGGGGAGCAGAACAGGCAGATCAGAAGTACACTGCTGAGGGAGCAGCGGGCGAGGCAGGAGAGGTCTGCCGCGCCATGTGGGATTCTCCCCGGCTGGGCGTTGAACTCGCATCGCCGCTGCCGACAGCTCCACAGCGCAGTGCTTAACCACTGCGCCACCGGGGAGGCCCTCATGCCCTTTTTTCCTATATAAAATTCCCTAGCTGCCCCCTAGCCATCCTTCAAAGCAATGTCTTCTTTTAAGATGAAGCAGGAAAGGCAGCATGGTAAAATGGAAAGGATACCAGTCTAGGAACCAGGAGGCTGAGGTATAGACTATAGTTAGCTGTGAAACTTTGAACGAATTTGAAACTCATTTTCTCCACTCAGTAAGTTTAGTGAGCCAATTACATAATATTTTATAATTTGTAAAATGGAAATATTAAAATCAATGAGTGTTTTCATAGGTTTGTTCAGATTTGAAATCTGTGTAAGATAGCTGTCCATTTTATATTAAACCTCAGAACCTAAATACACATACATGCAATTACACACATATATGGCATTCAAATCTGAAATTTAAAAATATATAGAAAGCTGAAAAGTACCTTAAAATTTTCCAATATAGTATACACGATTCAACTATTCTGAGACTTTTATAGCTAGAATTTGTTTGGATGCAAACATTTGAAAATTCTGAAATAGGTATGTAAAATTGCTTCAGAAATTGATTTTATAAAATGTTTTTTAAAGAGAATAGATGACTCTGGCTCAATATTTTATACTTCAATTCTTTTGAAAGAAGTGAAATATACCTTAGAATCTTCAGAAAGATTTTGACCCATTTCCCCCTTTCATGTCCAAGCATATGTGATTTAACCAATGAGTTAATATCCAAACAGTAGAGTTGGGTGAAGTGCTAGAATAATTATAAATATTAAACTCCAGTTCTTTCTTAGGAGGAAGAAAAGGATTATAAAGGCCCTAATCCAAGAGAGCTATTGGAGCCACTGTTTAAACAAAGCAGTTGTTCTTACAGAGTATGTATTTTTTTGTTTATTTACTATAACTAGAAAATAAATTTTCCAACAGTCAATATGACCTTAAAAATCATTCAGCATTTTTTCTTTATTATGTTCTAACAAATCGTTAGTTGCTTAATAGTATTTTGTTTATTCAAGTTCTAGTACAGTATATGCAATAGACGCCCAGTGATACTAATCTTAAATAATACCGCTTACCAAATTGCTTTGAAGATTGTTCAGATCTACAGGTATTCTTATGTACAATTTTAATATTAGAAATGCTAATTATTATTTTTTAGGCTATGTAGAAAATGATCCCTTAGCCAGGTTGGTATTTCAGACCCAGGTGTATTCTATAATATAGTTCCTTTATGGAACTTCCACATGTAGTTAATTAGTGAAAACAATGAATAAAATTCAGAAATTTTCTCTTTTTCTGAGACAAAATAATAAGTGCCCAAAAAACTTACCCTGAATCTTGGGGAAATCGACTCAACTACTTAAATTATCGGAAAGTAATTCAATTGAGTTTTATGGTGTTTTACTGTTTAAATACATCTGACTTTCTTAGATCGAGTCCTATTGGACTTATGAGGTATGTCACGGAAAACATATTCGGCAGTACCATGAAGAGAAAGAAAGTGGTCAGGTATGTTTTTCTTCAAAATATGAAGTATGGACCATAACTTGAGAACTTTAATAATGAGATTAACATTTTAAAGCTTTATTCTTGAAAAATATTTTGCAAAATACTTACTACATTTTTTTTTTTTTAATATAGAAAGTAAATATTCACGAGTACTACCTGGGGAATATGTTGGCCAAAAACCTTCTGTCTGAAAAAGGTTTGTTTCTACAGAGTGATTTTATAATTTTAAAGTAAATGTACTCATTGGAATGTAAAAATTTTGGTTGGAAATTGTATGACTTCTAAAACACTAAAATAAATTTCTGAACAACCCCTTAGAAAGCTTTTTGAAATGGATCTTTTTGCTGCTTTCTGCTTTTAAAAAATGTTGTGCTGTTTTTCTACCTATTAATTTTTTTTTAAGTATGTAAGATAAAGATGTTAGTTATATAGTATTTGTCTTTTGCTTAGTATCAGCACTTTTTATATATGGATGTAGACATGTAGATGTTTCCCCCAAATTGTGAAATACTTCTCTTGTACATTCAAATCAGTAACTAGTTTAAGATTAAATTTTTCATCGAGATAAAAATACTTCAAAAAAAACTGTTGTGGCCAATTTTTATTCCTGAAATAGAGTTTTTCCTACATAAAAATGTAAGGATTAAATATGACTATCTTTCCAAACAAAATAATTTCAAGGAAACTAAGTAAAAATAGTGTGATAAAATTATGTATGTTTTGGGTTTTTTTTAGAAAGACGTTAATAAGGTTATAAAGTTGTTTAGAAGCTTAGTATTTTGTATTTTATATATGTCACTGGTAATTCTTTACATTTACCTTACTCTCTCATATATTTCATAGAACAAGAAGCAGAAGAAAAGGAAAAATCAAAAGAGGCAAGCATGTTTATTTTTCACTTTGGACATCTATTGTTAATGAAGCATGAATTTATACAACTTAATTGACAGAATGTGTGTTCTCTAACTCCCAAAATCTTCAAAGGAATAGGGCAAAGAAAATTCACTATACTTAAGTTTTTCTGAGAAAAGTTACACTGATATTTTTATCTTAAGATCATACAAAAATATTAGCAAAAATTTATCTGGGAAAGTTTCTGTAATAGTATTGTGTATCACTTCTGTGCATAGCATTGGTTCCCTCTAAGTTGGAAACAATTATAAGAGCTTTTGCATTGTTTCTATTGTTTTGTCTCTTTCTCCTGTGTGTAGAACATGTAAACTATATATGTAAGTAATAGCTACCAAACTGCAAGCATCTTAAAAGCAGGGACTGTCTTCTATCTCTTTATCCCGCAGTGCAAAGCAGAGAGCTAGACATAATGTAGGCACTTCGTAAATGACTGAAAACTAGGATTATTTAAAAAGAATGATTCCTTAGCATGCCTAAACATATTTTTTAAAATGTTCAATGCCCATGTAATTCAAGGAATTATTGAATCCTAAGAATATCCATAGAGTTTAAATAACTTATTGACAGAGGATATTTCTGTAAATGATTTCTCATCATATGGGTAATTTTATTAGAAATAAAATGAAATGACAAAGGTTTGAAAGATTACTTAAAAGGGTGGCTTAAAAGGGTGGCTTTGGGGATTGGGGGGGATTGATAAGCTAAGTATAGACACACATAGCATTGCTGTTTTAAAAGATTTTAATTTTACAGACTACCTTTGAGATAAAATATTTATTTACTGTGGCTATGGAGAATAGCAAGATGGAATTCCAAGTGTGAAATGATAAAGGAAGAGGAAGAAAAGGGTAAGGGAAGAAAACTAACATTTATTGAGCCCCAAATATAAGCCAGATACTGTGCCAGGCATATGACAAAAGGTAATGCTTAATTCTCCCCACAATCTTTGAATATATATTATTATTCTACTTTTACAAATGACAAAAATTGAAATTTCATCAAAGTCATAAAAGTAGTAAATTCAAAGCTTGGATTTTGAATCCAGTATTTTCTAATTCTGAACACTGGCATGATAGCATATAAGAAATCTTAAAATATTTTTTGCCTGAAAACATTTATATATTGTGTGTTTGAACATGGCACTGACAGGGTACCAAAGTGATATAAGATGAGCTCCCTGCCTCCAAAGAGCTTGCTTGAAGATATTAAAACTCTCAAATTAGGTTTTTCTTGTGTGTATGTAGACAAGCATATGGGAGCTAACTCCTTAAAAGTCCTCCTGAGGTGATCTCCTTTAGTCCCCAATCATTAGAAAATTTATTCATTTGTATTTTGCCTACCTTGAATAGATGTATACGGGAGTTATATACTGTATGTTAATAGGGAAGAAGAATAAACAGATTAATGGACCAGCATAATGTTTTAGATTCCTGTTTTAGAAGATAGTTTTCTGCAATGTAGTCCCACTTTTTAACAAATCAAAATTCAAACATAGAATCTAAGACAACCTTTTCACTGATGGTTTAGTCAAGAAAGTTCTGACTTTAGTCAGAACTTTTTTTAGTACATTAAGTTCTTGTACTTTAGCTTTGTCTCTTTCAAACTGTTAAAAATAATTCCTATTAATCATGATATTATAGCCTTTTGTATAAATATACATTTACTCAATATTTTAATTTTAGCACCTAGTAAAAATTTTTCTTTTTGCTGTATTGAACTAGTTCTAAAAATATGTGTTTGCTCAAATAAAAACTTACAAATCAGAAGAGAATTAGAGGGAGAAGTTAGCAGAAAATATAGAAATGTTTCTTTCGGTTTATAAATAAAATGTAGTTTATTACTTTCAGGGTAAGTGCTTCTCCCATCCTTAGCCCTGTCTCCATTTCTAATAAAAGGTCTGTCTTATACTCTTTTTTTAAAGATTCCCACTAAAAATATCGAAGGTCAGATGACACCCTACTATCCTGTGGGAATGGGAAATGGTACACCTTGTAGTTTGAAACAGAACCGGCCCAGATCAAGTACTGTGATGTACATATGTCATCCTGAATCTAAGCATGAAATTCTTTCAGTAGCTGAAGTTACAACTTGTGAATATGAAGTTGTCATTTTGACACCACTCTTGTGCAATCATCCTAAATATAGGTAGGATGTGGGTTTAATATTTCAAACATAAAATGCACTCATGTCTTAAATTCTATGTCCTTAGCTTTAATGTTTTGTCCTTACTGAATAGATTCAGAGCATCTCCTGTGAATGACATATTTTGCCAATCACTGCCAGGATCACCATTTAAACCCCTCACTCTGAGACAGTTGGAACAACAGGAAGAAATACTAAGGGTGCCTTTTAGGAGAAACAAAGAGGTATGAGAATTCTTAACAGCATTTTCTCAGTGCTTCATTTTCTAAATTTCAGAGCATATATTAATATGTTAATTATTTCTGTATAAGTAGTAGTAATGTCCTTTCCACACTCAAAACTTTAAATTCTAATTCTTTTAATTCTTTTCCTATTCTAGTACTTCTCAGAAACTCTTAGCATTCTCTTACACTCATGATTTCATAATATTTTAAGGTTTAATTTTTACCCAGTTCACTAGGATTCCCAGCTAAGACGCTAAAGAAATAGACTATAGTCCCCATCTTCTAACACTGTTCTTCAGCCCATTGCTCTTTGTCATCAAACTATTGAATAATATTCTCCAGAAACTCCTATTAAGGTCAGCAGCATTCTTTCAGTTCTAAATTCTATGGACATAAACATAACTTCGTCTTAGTAGCATTCAACACTGAATATTTGAAATCTGAACTTTCTTGTCCCTTTACTTCTCCAGTTCTTTTCTTCCTTGTACTAATTCTTTCTCTCCTTCCTGCCTCATAAAATATGGTATTTCCCCATAGTTCTATTTATCAGCATTTTGGTTTTAGTATTCTACCTGTGGTTACTTAATAATGAAACAAAATTACAAGTTAAGAATGGATGAAACTAACATTTGTCTAGAACTTTATACTATTAAGTTTTGCAAAATTAATTTTCTGAAAAGTACATTAAAAATGAGTAGATAACTCTTATTTTTCAAGTTTTTTTACAGCTCTGAAAATAGTAACTTAAGTGATAACTGGAAAAAATTAAGTATGGGCTGGAAGCCCTTAAACATGTATGTTTTATTTTAGGAAGATTTGCAGTCAACTAAAGAAGAGAGATTTCCAGCAATACACAAACCCATTGCTGTTGGTTCTCAACCAATGCTCACTGTTGGAACAACCCATATTTCCAAATTGACAGATGACCAACTCATAAAAGAGTTCCTTGGTGGATCATACTGCTTTCACGGGGTGAGCAGTGAATTTAGGTTTATTTATCTTAAAATTTTCACTTGTCGATTTTTTAAGTCAAGGGGCATTGGCAGCATTAAACAATACTTTTGTCTATAGGGAAATGATAGGATGCTGGAAACTCCCCAGTAGACATTTTCTCTCTGCATCTTACCATTAATATAATCTAATTCATAGCCATTGTAGTATTCTCTTTACTCACAAGCCAAAACTTGACCTGTGCTTGACAGAAAAAAAATATACAACTAAGTGATGTGTTTCTGCTTGGTTACTAGAATGGTGTCAATTATAGCATCACCTACATTTTGGTTATACAGCAATCACGTTTGGAAGTTAAGTTGACATCTGCAGAGGTGCAGTTTTCTCCCTTACTGACAACTCCAATGGGAATTTTCATTTTGTTTTATTTTACCAAGGAAGTACAAGTTATTCTCTGTGTTTAGCTTTTTTTTTTTAATTTCTCAGTATTTGTAATTTTCAACCACGCAATTTCTATTATTTATTTTAAAAATCATGTATATTTCCATCACTATCATGTGGCAATACTGAGGCAGGCCCAAATTCCCCTTTTTCTGTATATAACTTGATTTTTTTTTTTTCCTGTAGGGTGTTGGTTGGTGGAAATATGAGTTCTGCTATGGCAAACATGTACATCAATACCATGAGGTATAGAATAACATTTATATCATTCTACCACTAGGCGGCTTAAGGTTTTTTAAAAAAATTTTGTGGAAAATAGAGAAAGGTTGGTGTAGCTTTTAATTATGTGATGATTTTAATATGGAAATGCTCATCAAAGTATCTCTGAATTCTGGAAAATAGAAATGTCCATGTTCACTAAGTCTATCACATTAATGTGATTGTTTATTAACTACCCAGATTCTAGTATTACTATATGCTTAGAAAAAGAGTAAGTTAAAAAAAAAATAAGTTTTAAGATTACCCATATTGACTTTTTATTCTCTTATTATAATTTCACAAATCAGTATATTATCTCACATTATTAAATTCTGCAAATCAAGCTCTAATAATTTCTTTGTCAAATTTCTACTTGGTAAGACAAACTGCTACAGTGAAGACAAATTTTAATTAGTAAGTATTTATCTACCTGCTAAAAACTTCCTTTTGTCCCCTAAAAGAAATGATAATTAGTAATTAAAAGATAGTGTGTTGCCTACTTGAGATGTTTTGAGCTCATCTTAAACTCCAAGATATATCATACCAGGAACAATCATCAATTTACCTTCCACATTTAGAGTATCCTAAATTTATCAGGCATCTATAAACTAGGACTTTTTGTTCTTCACTTAAACCTAAGATGTTACATTTTAATGTAACATTTCAATATTGTTTCCATTTATTCTTGCTGCTTTATAGATTTTTTATAACATTTATTAACATAGAAAAAAGATAATAATAGTATCATCTAACTACAACCCAGATAAAACTCAGTGACTTTTTTTAAAAGAACTATGTATCAGAAATTTTAAATAAAAAGTAAAATTCTACCCCATCTTAGCCCACTTCCAAAACAACTACATTTGACAATTTCTTGGTTAGCCTTCCCAAGAAAGAAAATGTGTACATATAAATATTGATATAATTTTTTTTACTTATACAGAAAGTTCAATACTACATGCACTGCTCTGCACTTACTCTCTTTACTTAGTGTCTTGGAGATCTTTCCATGCCACCAACACTGATCTCATTCTTTTCAACAGATACAGAGGAGTATGTATTTAACCAGGCCTCTTCTAATGTACCTTTGTTTCTAGCATTTGTTTTGATGGATTCTTAATGAGCATTTTAAATAGTCCTTTTGGTGAACTTTTGTAAATACATCTATAGGGTACTTTCCTAGCAATATACTTGGTCATATTCTATGCATACTGAACAATTAACTTCCAGTGTATATTGAACTGTTTATATTCTCATTATCATTGACTGTTTTCCTATTTACTTGCCAACTATAGACTATCAAACTTAATTTGGTAAAGGTCATATAATAAAAAAACTTTCTAAAGGACCCTGCTGTTAGATTGGTTTATATAAAAATAATAATAGCTAGTAGATACAGTGCTCAGTGTATACCAGACACTGTTCTAAATACTTGTCATATATTAACTCATTTAATCCTCATAACACCCTGAAAGAAGTTATTCCAAGCTGAGGAAACAAAAGGAAAGATTTAATAACTTGCATAAAATCATACAGGTAGTAAATAATGAAACAGAAACTCAAATCTAGGCAGTATTACTCCATATCCAGTGTAAACATTTCACTCTGCATTTCCCTATCCATCTAGGAACTTGCAATTTTGTTGCTAGAAAAAATGTTTTCTTCCACTAGACAGCAAGCTTCGTGAGGGCAGTGGCTGTGCCTGTTTGCCATTCTGAGGGTTTTTATTTCTACTAATCAGATGTATATTAGTACCCAGCATGGTGCCTGGCATAAAAAAAAAAAAGAAGAAGAAAATGGAGGGGAAAAAAGGACAGGAAAAGAGGGAGTTGGAGAAAGGAGAAAAAAGAAAGAAAGTACCCAGATGAGACAATATGTAATGTTTAAAGGGGGAGGAACAAAATGGGTCAGGGGGTTCTGAACAGTCTTAATACCAAAATAAGCATGGTGTCAAATGAGTAGTGTCAAAACCAGTTATAGCTTGAAGGTTTGCATTTAAAAGAGTAGAAGTATGATAAAGATAGACTCAGGTAACTGCAGGGCAAGAGAGAGAGAGACCAGAGATTTAAATGAGAATCACAGTAATACTTGGTTGTATTATGTAGGTTTGGAGATAGGAAATCCTAGCCTGTGTTGATCTGTTGGCAGTAGAAGTGTAGGGGAAGAGTCTAAAGCCAAGAATGTCTCCAAGAAAAAACTGATCATACTGATAGATAAAGGGGAGGAAGGAAAATAGAGGAGTCAGATATAATGAGATCTGGAGCTAGCCTGACTAATAAGTAGTTTCATATTTCAGAAAAAACAGAGTAAAGATAATGAGCTCAAATTCCTAGTCCTCCAGTTTGACTAACATTCTACATCTAAATACAGATATCCAGGCTATAGATGAGGATAAAAACTATAGCTTATAGGTCACTAGCATCAACATCTGCTTGATGATATCAAGCATTTATTATCAAATATTTTTTCATACATTAGGACAAGGATAGTGGGAAAACCTCCGTGGTTGTGGGGACATGGAACCAAGAAGAGCATATTGAGTGGGCTAAGAAGAATACTGCTAGAGCCTATCACCTTCAAGACGATGGTACCCAAACAGTCAGGTAAAGATTAACTTTATTTGCCATTGAACTTGATTAGTAGAATATTTAAAACTCAGAATACTGAAAAACACGAAATTTAAACACTTGATAAAATTTCTAGTCAGTTTTTCAAGGACATCCTTTAGGATAGCTTTGTTTTCTTGGGGAAGCAACACAGTATATGAGAGGTAAGAGCACAGTCTCTGGAAATAGAGGACCGGGATTCAAATGCTGGCACTTCACTCACTACTGTAAGAGTAAGGAGAAAGTGTCCCCTCACTCCACTGAGTTCTTCTCAGGCTGGTCAAACAATCAAACTTCATGCTATAGGAGAAGACCAGTCATTAGGGGAAAAAAAGCAAAATTTAGTCACATACATGTGGAAAACTCACATGTCTATAAATTCTAAAACTGTTGGGGCACACTGAGCTAAGTCACATGAGTGGGAAACATGGTTATGAAGATGACCAGATACCCTCTGTTTAGATGTATCCCTGCCATATAGATAAGTTTCTCCAATAGCAATGTTACTTCTGATAAAAATCCTAATTCTGGGTGATACACCCAATATTCATTCTTTTAGGTAATTAGGGGAGTGGTAGAAGTTTCTGATGAGCCTGCAGGGCCTCAGCTGACCTCAATTCAAAGTAATCTTCATGCCAAAGTTAATTGTTATATGGTTAACTTTAGAAGCCAACTTTTTTCTTTTAAGCAATTTAACCTTAAGCTATTTGTATACAAAGAAATAATTGCAAGGTAAAGATGTAGGGGCAGAGCAGAAATTTCCCCCTGCCCAGGGGGGTTGCTCTCAGGCCTGGTCTGGACATCTTGATGAGATCTATCCTTCAGTACCTTGCACAAACTAAAAGAAAAGCTTAAAACTTTTCTTATGTTAGTAATGCTTCTTAGGGTTGTTGTGACATTTAAATGAGGTGATTTTTGAAAAGCATAGTGCCTTGGCAAGAGCATGCAGTAAACCCTGGCTGCTGCCTTAAACAGTGGTTATGGAATGGTCACGAGTGGTGATAGTGTTCATGATAATGGGTCATTTCCAGGTATTTGGTCTGAGACTAGCAGAAAGCATTTGCCTCTTTTAAGTTATTTAATTCTACCTGAAAATACTCTAGCACTTCCATTCATTATTTAAACATCAAGCAGTAATGGTTGACAATAGTTGAATAGTGATATCTTAGATAACTACCTCACATCTCTTTTGGTCTACATAAGTATATTTTGTAGGTATCACAGTGGTAAATTAATCTCTTGGTTCCCAAGAATAACTAAGCTTTAGCTTTTATTGAGTGATTTTTTAAGTATTCATTCTTTTTTCCTCTCAGTGTTAACTTTGTCCTTTCTAGCATAGATGGTATTGAGAGACCTGGTTTTCAGTGACCAAAATCAAAGTTAGCAAAATTATGAAGTAGGCATTTAACTATTACAGTATACTGTTTATCTTATGTTTATATATGTTACGTGTGAAAATAGCTCATGCTGTCATGTGTAACAAATCTTGAAGCACAGGGGCCTCCCTGGTGGCACAAGGGGTTTACGTCTCAGCACTCTGAAGCTATGGCAGCCACTGCAGCTCCTAATTCAATCCCCAGCCAGGGAGATTCCCACATGGCACAGCAGACCTCTCCTGTCTCACCTGCTGCTCCCCCCAGCAGTGTATTTCAGTGGATCTGCCTATTCTGCTCTCCACTCTGTCTCTGGTGAATCTTCTCACCACCACCCTCCCCCACCCCCAACACCTGTGGGCTACACCCCAGATCTTGTATGCATAAATAAATAAATCTTTAAAAAAAAATCAAAGGACAGGAGTGTGACACTAGCAAAAGTAAAGCTTTTTCCGATCCTGTTCATTTAGAAAGTATCACTTGACCTATGCTCTACCATACTACTACCTGCAAAATAGGGCAGAGCTGGAGGGAAGCTTGGAAGAAGGGGGAAAAAATTTCTACAGAGCAAGCAATATGCAGAGCTAGGGAAATGGTTAACTTTTTTCTTTGAAACAATTTAACCTTAAGTACTATACACAGAAATAATATGCAAGTTAAAGATGTGCAGACAGAGCAAAATTTCCCCCTGCCCCTCTGGATTCTTATTTTAATTAATTAATTGTTTTAATTAATTATTTTAATTAACATTACACAAATTCGTAGGAGAAAAGAACAAATGTGATTACATACATAGGGAGAATCCACGTGGATGCAGATCTTAAAGCCACTGGAGCAAAATGAAGTTGTATGTATCCTGAACTAAAGAATTGTATAGCGCACTAGTACTGCAAGGAGAGAGATAATGGACTCATGATAAAGACCAGTTGCTCAGTAATTAAATGTTTACCTTGCCTTATCAATAGGTTTCTTAGAAAGGTTGTTTTTGAAAAAATCCTAAATCTGGGTAATAACCGCATTCTTCTAGGTAGTTAAGGGTGTGGTGGGTGAAAGTTTATCATGAGCCTGAAGAGCCTCAGGTGAAAATAATGCATATGTCAAATGTATTTACCCCCACTCCATTGGGTTCTTCTCATGCTGGTCAAGCAATCAAATTTTATGCTAGTCGGAGAAGAGGGAGGCCTGTCTGAATATTTGGGGAGCCCTGTCCTTCAAAGATTACTCTTAACTAAACCCTTATGAAGTATCTGAGCTTTGTATTCTCTTTATAGGATCAGAAAGACTTACTCTGTGATAACCCTAAAGATGTATTTTTTGAAAAGCCTTTTTAACTAATACAGATCTGATCCCTCTAACCATCTCATCCTAGGCTTACAATTACTCTAAGTTAGTGAAGTTTTAGTTTAATACAGCTTATGTGTTTCTCTGATTCAGGATGGTGTCACATTTTTATGGGAATGGAGATATTTGTGATATAACTGACAAACCAAGACAGGTGACTGTAAAACTAAAGTAAGTTGGACCGTCAAATCATGCTTTATGCATTTCTCTTCATATGTTTCCTATAGTCAAGAATTCATACAAATATGAGTAATTATATTTGTAAGTTATAGATTATTTTTATTGCATAAAATTACCATTTTTATTCTGAAATAGTAAAATTGTCATTTTTATAATAGTTATCAAATTATTTCAACTATTATATATGGCCACTTACATGAGATTTCTATATACCTTAACAAGAAAATAATTGAAAATAATCTTGTATGAGTTGGGCAGTGTGATAAAAGTACTCTCTGTTTTAGGTGTAAAGAATCAGATTCACCTCATGCTGTTACTGTATATATGCTAGAGCCTCATTCCTGTCAGTATATTCTTGGGGTAAGTAAAAAAATAATACTCAAGAATTCAGTTTGAGGCCGTGTTTTAATTTTTAGCATTAATCTAGAAAGGGCCTTCAGTACTCTCCAAAATTTAATATAATCCCCATACCACCTCTGTAAAAGCTGACATCTTTTTTTTATTGAGGCTTAATTTATATATAATAAAATGAAAATATCCAAGTGTTGAGTTTGATGAGTTTTGGTAACTTCATGTATTCATATAACTATCACCCAAGCAAGGTGTCTATCACTAGAGAAAATTTTCTTATGCCCATTTCCTGTCAACATTTCTCAATCTCAGAGATACCTCATTCTGTCTTCTTATGTCATTATCAATTTTGCCTCTTTCTCATTTCCATATAAATGGAATCATGTAGCATGTAAAGTATTGTGCCTAACGTCCAACTTGGCTTGTCTTTCAGACTAAGCCGTGTTGTCGCATGTATCAGTACTTCATTCTCTTTTGGGTTACTGGGCAGTAGTTATTTTATATACCATATATGCTTATCCATTCTTCTATAGACATATGGATTGTTTCTCATTTTTATTTTATGAATAGGCTGCTATGAACACTTTTTTTGCCAAAAGTCAAGTCTTCCGACAGTCATATGTTTTCATTTCTTTTGAGTATTTACCTAGGAATGAATTGCTAAATCACAGATTAGATGTATTTAACTTTCACCAAATATGTCTCCAAGTAGTAGTAGCATTTTTACCTCTGCCAGCAATGCGTGAGTCCATTTGCTCCATGTCCTCACCGACATTTGTTACTGTCACTTTTTTTTAATTCCTGGAATTTGTAATAAGTTATGACAAGTTTAAAAATGACATTAAATGCACATTGTCATATTTCCTCCATGAATATATCTATGTGATAGGTAAGGGGTGCTGAATATAATATGAAGTGATTTATTTTCCTAAATGGAGAAAAAAAAAATAAAGCAAAACTGATAAAATAATCAAATGCATAATTTGAGAAATAAAACAAAAGCGAAAATGCAGAACTCTAAATGACAAAATGCAGAGGAATAAGTGAAAAGGATGAGAACTATTTAATAAATATTAACTAGCTGCAATCAATGCGTCATTTGAAAAAGCTGCAGTCAATGTGTCATTATGAACATATGGTCTTTTTTTATTTTAACCATTTTAGTGGTTTTAATTTATATTTTCCATATAAAAATGATGTGAGTACCCTCTCATGTGATCATTCTTATATGTTTTATAAAGTATCTGGTCAAGTCTTTTTAAAGAAAAAAACTACTCTGATACTGAAACAAACGTAGACTTTAGTCAGGACTTTCGTAATGGGTGTTAGAACTATCACAATAGGAGAGCCAGCTCAACTCCAGGTACAGCAGAAACAACTAGGAATGTATAGCTGACAAGCTTAATGATGGGGGTGGTGAGTGGATAAAAAAATTATAAAAAGGAGAATTTTACTAAACTAACATAATTATCGATAGAGGCAAGCCGAGATCATCCTGTGTTAGAAGGCCTCCCTGATGGCGCAGCAGGTTAAGTCTCAGCACTATGAAGCTATCATCAGACACTGCAGCATGAGTTTGATCCCCAGCCAGGGAGCTTCCCACATGGTGCAGCAGACCTCTTCTATCTCTGGTGAATTCTTTCATCGCACCCCCCCCCCCCCCCACACACACACACCTCTGGCCTACTCCTCAGCTTGTATGCATAAATAAATAAATCTTTAAAAAAAAAAAAAGGTGAGAGATGAGGAATTTGACTAAATATGAAGGGTGATTAGATACTTTAGATAGGGGCTTCCCTCTTAAACTGATTTATCACGATTTTTGCTACAATTGGAGATTTTTGCTGCAATGACAGGATAGAGCCCATGGAAAAAAAGAGGTACAGTAGGCAAAAGAGCCTGACTGATTTTGTGAAGCAGAGAGTATTAATCTTTTACCCATATTTATTGTCTTCATTTGTCTTCTTATTGTTCATTTCATTATTTCATTATTTCATTTCTTATTGTTCATAGGAGTTCAAATATATTCTCGTTATGAGTTCTTTGCATTTATATTGCACTTTCCACCAACCCCATCCCTGTGCAGACATGACTTCCCTATTCTTAATACCTTTTAATGAGCAAAATTTATTTTATGAAGTTCATCTTATTGATTCTCTTTCAAGCAAATGATATTTTTAGTTATAAGAAATTTTGCTATCCAAAGTCACAAAGATTTTATCCTATATTCCCTTCTGGTTTTTATGGTGTTGCCTGTGGTTATGTTATGACTAAAGGAGATTTTCTTTGTATTTATCCTGGTTGGATTTAAATGAACTTCTCAGGTTCATGGGTTGATATAATTCATCAATTTTAGAAAATTTTGACTATTACTGCCTCATAGATTTTTTTCTGTCCCACTCTTTCTCCTCTTTTACTAGAATTCCAGTTAAACATGTTATTTTGAAATTGTCTCCAAAATCTTAGCTACTCTTTCTTTCATTCTCACTTTTTATTTCAATCTGGGTCATTTCCTTTAGCTATTCCCTGATTCTGTCCTCTGCAGTTCAGTCCAGCTCTTTGAATTTCTCTCTTGTACTTTTTTATTTCTAGTATCTTCATTTAGTTCTTTTTTATGGTTTTCTTTTCTCCAGAAAGTACATAGCCATTCACACTTACTTTCTACCTTTCCCACTATTTCCTCCATATTGTTGGAGTAATTGATAATTTCAACACCTGACCCATGTTTGGGTTATACATTCTTAGCCTTTTGTTTTAAATTGTACAAATGATTGTTTTGCTATAATCTCCTAATGTATATATTCTCTAAAATCTAACTATGTATTCCGCTCTTATTCTTTAATCTTTTTCTCTGATCTCTTTACTTACATATAAAAAGTCTTCCCTACCTATCTGGTATTTTTATATGGATGACTAAAAAAAAATGTTTTTTTTCCAAAAAGCTCAGTTTGGGGCCCCCCTGGTGGCATAAGGGGTTAAGTCTCAGCAATATGAAGCTATCCAGCCACTGCAGCACAAGTTTGCCAGGGAGCTTCCCACATGGTGCAGCAGACTTCTCCTGCCTCACCTGCTGTTCCCCTCAGCAGTGTCATTCAGTCAGTCCACCTGTTCTGCACCCTACTCTGTCCCTGATGAATCCTCTCGCCTCTCACACACCTGGCCCACACCCCAGCTCTTACATGCATAAATAAATAAATCTTTTAAAAAAAAAAACTCAGTTTATAGAAATAACATTGGATAATTTATCCAAAACAAGTACTCATATACATTTAGCAATTTTCTATACATTTATTCATTTGCAGACTAATACTAAATAAACTTTTATTTTTGTTCTTTAGGTTGAATCTCCAGTGATCTGTAAAATCTTAGATACAGCAGATGAAAATGGACTTCTTTCTCTTCCCAACTAAAGAATGATAAAGTTCAGGAAAGAAATGAAAGTCATGATGATTTCTGTCTGATGATGTGTCTCATAGACTTTTCAGCCATTGGACCTCATCTAGGATCATATAAAAGGACTCTTAACCACTCTGTGAATATATTTGTTTATTTAAGAGGTTGTTGATAAACTTCTAAGGCAGACATTTGTGTCACTTATTTTTGTTGTGTCTTATGAACTGATTGTGTTTTTCATTGTCTTGGATAATGTGATTCCAAAATAAATCTCATCAGGCAATTAAGAGTCCAACCTATTGAAATGTCATAATTGTTACACCTACTGAAAATTTTAAAATAATAGATTTATTATGTAAATTATGGGATATATAACTAGTTAATGAAGTAAAAATAATGAAGAAATTAATAGGCAGTTGATTAAATGAGAGACTATTGTAAAATACATAAATTCTAGTGTTTGAAATCCTTCCAATAAATTTTTATCTAGCAACTACCCTCTACCAGGTATTATATTAGAAACTGGGCACACAGTAGATGCTGGTAATCTCAAGAATATCTTACTTGTAATAGGTTGCTTCTTTCTCAGAACTTTTCTCTGTTTTTCTCTCCTTGATAGGAGTGTATTTTCCCCAAGCTGTATACCTGGTGCAGATAGTCAGTGATACTCCTCTTTAGATTTAGAAAGGTTTACTTTAACAAAACACACCCCACTGGCTAGCCTTTGTACTGCCTACAGTGTACTACGGATCTTAGATATGGGCAGTTTTAAAGCACAGTATTTATTTTAAAGTGAATAAAATATTCACAGGCAGTGTTGTCATGTAGTCAATGGCATATCATGCAGTTCCTTTTTTTAATCCATTGCCCTGTTGCACACATCATTGTATTATCATGTATATGCCCGAGTAAAGATATTAATGTGACCATAAAGTATTTTCCCTCCTTTTCAGTGGTCGTGGCCAAGGATATTTTAGTCTGGAAAAAGATTAATACAGTTAACTCTTAGGGGAACTATTAGATTTTTGAAAACACATATAGACAGATAATTAGCAGGTCGCCCCTAGTGGCGCAGGGGCAGGGGTTAGTGTCTTAGTGCTATTAAGCTATCACCAGTCACAGTGCATGAGTTATATCCATGGTGCAGCAGACCGCTCCTGTCTCTCCTGCTGCTCCCCTCAGCAGTGTATTTCAGTAGATCCACCTGTTCTGCTTTTTGCTCTGTCTCTGGTGAATCCTCTCACCTCCCGCACATCTGGCCTACACCCCAGTTCTTGAATGCATAAATAAATAAAAATAAGTCTTAAAAAAAAAGATAATCCACTTTAAATCCAAACCTAGATGCAGATATTCTCTTTAACTTACTTTGTTGTTGTTGTTTTAAAGATTTATTTATTTAGTTTTGCATAGAAGAACTGGGGCATAGGCCAGAGGTGTGGGGGAGGGGTGTGAAAGGATTTATCAGAGATGTAGTGGGGAGCAGAACAGGCAGATTTACTGAAGCACACTGCTAAGGTGAGCAGCGGGTGAGACAGGGGAGGTCTGCTGCACCATATGTGGGTTAGCTCCCTGGCAGGGATGAAACTCAGGCGGCAGTGGTGATAGACCTGAGCTGTAACCCCTATGCTTCATAAGGTGGCATCATTGATGCATTTTCACTTGACCATGTGTAAAAATCTAGCCCGGGGAGTTGACACTAGATTCTCAACAAATGTTAGTTTATTGCCTCCTATTGCTCTTGTCACCTATTAGCATAATAAGATCAGACACCAAAGCCATTAGATCCATTTCTTTAGTAAATTATACAATCATATTTATTATATCAATGATTGACAAAATTACCCTCACTTGAGATTTTACAGGTGGAGAGGGAGTTAGAATTGTGTGAATTCAGTGCCAGAAAACACTTTAAAAATGTTTCAACCAAAGAAATCTTAAAAAGCTACTGAAATATTACAGTTCACCAAAGAAGATTCTTAAAAATAGAAATCATAATTATTTCAAAGTGAAAAAGAAAAAGCCTTCTGTCTTAACAGTATCAACTTCTTTGACGAGGGCTAGGACAATTATCTCCACATCACTTCTGAATCCTGAGTCCCCTTGGGCCTATGAAGTCACATTTGATCTCCAAATTGTTTATTACTGCCTCCACCAGGCAGCCATTCTGATCTGTAAGTAGCCTGTATTCCTTGTAGGCAGGGAGTAGGGTTCAGCTACAATATGCCTAATATGAGTGGAGTCCAATGAAGTGGGCATATCCCAGACTTCTTAGAGTATAGCCTGAGAAACTTATATAATTTTCCTGAGTGATTCTCTTCATTGTAAATGAATTCTCCAGTGATTGAAATTAGGAGTTTCACTTTTATAATTTCATACATACTAAACTCCCTAATTAGGGTTCCAAGGAAAGGTAGCTTATTTTCACAGAAAGTTTGTAACAGGAACTTTCACACACACACACCCCCCTCCCCCCGCTTCATCTGCTTTTCTTCAAAACACCACTAGGTGGAGCCTATAGCCCTTCTATCCTTGAAGGAAGGAAATGTGATTACAAAGGGCAACAAATTATCTCAGTTTAACCAAACAGTATGCTTTGTGTGCAGTCCCTAAAGAACTGTCCTGTTCAATCTTTCTGACCTACAAATGCCTGATCTGATTCCTGATAATTCTTGAACCTCCTAATACATCATCAGGCCAAATTTTTGACCCAGTAGCACTAGAGATCTAGGATAAAGGAAGTTGAGCTAAACAGGAAAATAAAAATCAAAATTTAAATTTTGAATAAAGATTTACAATCCACTTCAAATGAAAATAAAATATCAGCTATCCTAGAATTGGATTTTAAACTCTCCCTAGTGTTGAGGGATTTAACTTACCAGTGTTTGCATTTCCACTTGAACACAGAAATTATCTTCACTAACTACTTGGATGTCAAGCTAAAAATTTTCAAAATATTTTGCCATGGTAATGACTTAAAAAAAAATACATTTCTGGGGCCTCCCTGGTGGCATAGGGGTTAAGTCTCAGCACTATCAAGCTATCACCAACCAAACTGCAGGATGAGTTTATTCCTGACCATGGAGCTAATCCCCCATGGTGCAGCAGACCTCTCCTGTCTCGCCCGCTGCTCCCCTCAGCGGTGTACTTCAGTCAATCTGCCTGTTCTGGTCCCCACTCTATCTCTGGTGAATCCTCTCTCTCTCTCTCTCTCTCTCTCTCTCTGTCTCATACAAACACACACACACACACACCCCACCACCACCACCACTACCACCACCACCACCACCACCACCACTGGCTTACAACCCAGTTCTTGTATGCATAAATAAATCTTAAAAAAAGAAAATCAATTTCTTTTTTACAGTTGTATGACAGGTATTATAGAGAAACCATGAAGCAGAACATACCCAAGGGCACACTTTATTTTTTATGCTAGTAATCACTTTGTGAATGATTCTATGAATGAAGGGAAGAAAATAGTAAATTCTACAAATTTTTCACCTGCAAAAGAAAAAATTTCACTAATATTTTATTGGTCAACTGAGTGGTCAACACTGAGTCATTCATAAAGCAAGTTTCATTACATGAAACACAAAGCATCCTGAAAGGAAAGTGGGCATTATAGGTGTAGATGAGTTCCATTGTTGTTCCTTGCTTTCACCATATCACAGCATTATAGATTGAATGAGTGGCTCCATCACCTTTTAGAAAATGGAATTGTCACTTCAGCATCAAGATGATACATTTTTAGGTATATAGTCAGTCAGAATTTTTTTTTTAAGATTTATTTTATTTTTACATACAAGCTGGGGTGCAGGCCAAAGGTGTGAAGCAGTGAGAGGGTTAACCAGAGACAGAGTGGGGAGCAGAACAGGCAGATCAACCAAAATACACTGCTGAGGGGAGCAGCGGACGAGGCAGGAGAGGTCTGCCACGCCACGTGGGAGTCTCCCAGGCCAGGCATGGAACTCATACTACAGACGCCAACAGCTCCACAGCGCTGCGCTAACCCCATTGCACCACCAGGGAGGCCCTAGTCAGTCAGAATTAAGATTAGAGTTTAATCAGTTATTTTCCCCAGCCTTGCCTCCAATCACTGTGGTCTTGGTAGGTTACAAGGCTTTTCTCTTAGAAATAACACAGTATATACTAATGTTTTCATTTTTCCCAGTGATTGGGAAGAATGAGTATATTTTTGTCCCTGACAGAACAAATCACACTTTGAAGACAACTAGAATTCCTACTCCTTAACACTTAGTGAAAATAAAGATAGGCCTGATGGTCTCACAATAGCAAGAAGGAAAGAAAGGCAAAAATTATTAACAAGTGGAATTTAGAGCATATAGTGTTTTGCATCCACACTTATTTGTTAAACTTTTAAACACATCGGTATATTTTTATATTTCTGAAACAAAGTGTTCAGCAAAAACAAGTAATGGAGAAATTCTGGAAGTGATAAACACCCCAACTATCAGAGATATTTGTGAGTCTGTAAAATAGTGCTAAAGATTTTATTGTGTATTTCAAATCTAAGTTACTTTTTTTTCTTTTTTCTTTTTCTTTTTCTTTTTTTTTTTTTTGCATGGGAAAACTGGGGTGTAGGCGAGGGGTGAAAGGATTCACCAAAGACAGAGTGGGGAGCAGAACAGGGAGATTTACTGAAATACACTGCTAAGGGGAGCAGCAGGCAAGACAGGAGAGGTCTGCTGTGCCATATGTGAGTTAGATCCCTGCCCCAGGATCGAACTTAGACCATAGAGGTACTAGAGCTGAGACCCAATCCCTAGACTACTAGGCGAGGCCCCCATTTCATTACCTTTCAAAGACTAAATGGTGTTTTGTTTTGTTTTGAATTTTTCTATATATGAATACTTTATATGTATATTTTCCTAAAGCATAAACATAATTTTTCACCTTGTAACTATGTAATACTTAAAATCAAATTTCCTTGAAAGTTCAACAACTTAGCATATAAAACCAGTAAGTCAAATCTACTCTACTTTCTGAAAGCACTCACAATATAGCCAAAAATAGAGAACTTTGTTAGGTTCAAACAGCTTGAACCCATCTCTGTCTTCAACAAGAAATACCCATTTGCAAATTAGTCACCAGTGGTCCTTTAATAGCAAGAAAAAGTAATCTACACATTTAAGAATTCTATCAGCGTTTCAAATACCCTATGGATTAGAAAATGTTAATAGTTGGTCAAGGAAATTGGAAGTTGTATTTCCCTTGGAATAGTTTCTCATACTTACAATTAATATTTTTAAACTTTGTTGGCAAAAATTATTTGTTAGAAGAGCTTTTATCAACCATTTTGGAGAAAATGTGTCATCCCAAAAAGAAAGAGTTGTGAACAATGCTACGTCTTTACCATTTGGATTTCAGGTCCCAGACTACCTCAGACTTTGCTTTTATAATAATAAAAATAATAGATGCCATGTAATAAACATTTACTAAATACTGAGCACTGTGTTAACATACCCTAAGATCACAACCTTATGAGGTAGGTTTACTATCCTTAACTCACAGATAAGGAAATGAGGTTCAAAGAGTTGAAATAAACTACAGGTGACAGTCCATTTGAATCAATTCAGATTCTATGTTTATAAATAATATACTAGAGTATATTATTTCTATTCACAGAAAGATCGTCGATCTCATGAATGACTCAGTTATCTCCCACCTGAGAGAACACACCAAATGCCCAGCAAAATATCCTATAAAATAAGATAAATAATTGATTTTTGTCCTAGTAATATATGTCAATATTCCCCCCACATATTATTTTTATTGTGGAACATCACTCCTTTCTTAAGCCAATGCAATCCACAAATCTGACAATGAATATTCCCTGGTAAGATAAAGTGTCACCTTAGGAATTCTGGTTTGGTTAAATGCCAACAACCCTCCGTTCTTTGATCACCCTTTTAAGATGATAAGCAAGCAATATGAGTGCAGTGGCAATTTATCTAGATCCAGCTTTAATTTATGATGTTAAGTAATACAAATAATCCTTTCATCTTTTATTTATTAAATAATATAACTTAATTTTTGTTCCTCCTTAACCTTGGTAAAATTGACACAACAAATATTTGCTAAATAAGTGAATGAATTCTTCATTTTCTTCTATCCATACCTTATAAAATCATACCCAACTGCTCCAACTCCCGCGGGTTTCCTGCCAATCCTTATTTTCCACTGTTTGGTGCTCTAAGGGGAAAACATATTTTCCTCATTTTTAGAATGGTTGGGAAGAAAATGAATCAGAATTAATAATCTATCTACATTTCTTTCCACTTGGATCCCACACATCATTTGATTATTTTGCTGTCTTACACTGCTTTCTCATGGTTTTACATGTTGTTTTTCGCTAGAGCAAGAACATAGTATCTATATTTCCTTCTGTTTTATTTCCTCCACTTGTGGGCAGTGATTGACTGAAAGTTCCTGATCTCTTAGATCACAAAAATAATTTAACGTTCAACCTTTCAACCACATGAACTGAAAACATTCCAGTTCTCAGGTACTCTGAATTCCTCAAAAAAAGTATCTAAGTTTGTGCTTCTTTTTGAAGCACACAATTCTGTCATCTTTCCCTGGAGCAATATTAATAAAATCAGTTTTATTGCTAAAGCCAAACAAATGAGCTAGAAATTTTCATAAACCCTTGCTAATGTCACATTTAGAAAATGCATAAACATGAAGCATTTATACAGGTTAGAAACCTACTCTACTTCTATGGTCCCAGACGATAGGCATAAAGCACTCTCTGTGAATTGCTCCACTTTTAAGGTCTGGCATCTGAACAAGCTACATTTTGCAAAACAGACTTTGCATGAAAATCAAGGTTCCCACATTGTAGTCACTTGAAAGGCCTCCCACTCATCAGCATGCTGTACGGAGCATAAATGAAACTGAGAAACAAACCAAACTTATCTTGTCACTAGCTAAGTATATTTGTAAGTAAACAAACAAAATATTATCTGCTTATTAGGGTGAAGAAGGGAAAATTCACTAAATTTGTTTATAAACTTCACTGAAGTGATATTTTTTGCTTTGGTAAAATTAATCTTTTTTAAAAAATGTACCTAAACAGATTGTCAACTATCTCTTATGGAAAGCAAAATCTCACTGTTAAATATACATACATATAAATATATATATATATAATATAAATATCTATGTATGTAGGTATATGTGTATATATACATATATATGTATGTGTATATATCTACATATATATATATTTCATTATATACTTTGTCATATACTTTAAAGTAACTGGTATATTGCCCTCTGTCCCTCCAAGAACCAGTTACCTCTTGTCTCTTTTCTCTCCTTAGTGGTTGCTCAAGAGTTTACTTTAGACTGCAATGCCTTCAGGCTGCTAATGAGTCAGGGAATTCCAATGAGAATGAATGCGGTTGTCCAGCAGCTTCTGGGCAGCCAGGGTGGTCCCTTTTGAAAAGATGCTTCAGATCTGGTCCCCTAAATAAGTACACAATCAGAAACAAGGCCTTGTAGCCCTCCTAAATCAAGACCCATGTCCCCTTTCGTTAGGGTGCTGTTCATAATCATCTTGGGAAAATAAAGAGGGATACCAGAAAATAAAAAGGAAAATTGTATGCCAGCCAGCCAGAGATTTGGGTTGACATCCCAAACCCATTCTTCCAGGCTTCATCCACTGCATTGTTTTTTTAATTCACTTAACACATATGCACTGAAAACCCCCTCAGTCAGGGACTGATGGGTGCTAGGATATGGTGCTGAAGAAAATAGTCTTTGTTCTACTAGAGCTTTATTCTAGTGGGGAGACAGCTAGTAAACAACTGTATGTAACAATTATGGACTAAATTGTGTCCCCACTCCTATCCTTCACTCCTAACCCCCTTCTAAATTCATATGTTGACACTCTGTGACTTTATTTGAAGCTAGGGCCTTTAAGAAGTAAGGTAATTAACATTAAATGAGGTCATACAGATGGGCCCCTAATCCAATAGGGCCAAAATTCAGTTACGGGAGAAAGCCAGAAACCTTGTATAGCTCAAGCACATTGCACAAGGTACAGATGAAGGAAAACAGGGCCAGAGAGGAACCAGGGATTAGATCATTCGGGTCACGCAGGCCACGGCAAGGACTTCAAATTTTGTTCTAAATAGGATGGGGAACTACTGGGAGAGTTTATGCAGCAGAGAAATATAACTGATTAACCTTAAAAGAATCACTTTCACACAGGAAAGAGACTTTAGGAGAAGAGGATGGAAGCTGGAAAAATGTTTATGAGGTTGGTTTAATACTTCCAGTGAGAGATGATGGGGGAATGTGGATGGAAGAGGTGATAAATTCAGAGTATATTTTCAAGATAATTGAGGAGTTGTCAATAGATTACATGTGATATGCAAGAGAAAGAAAAAAGTCAAGGGCACTAAATTGAGCTGTGCTGCTGGGTAATTACAGTGCCATTTACGGAGATGATAAAACAGCAGGAAGCACAAGTTTGGTGGGGAGCAGAGTTGAATCAAGTGCTCTGTTTTGTACATGCTAGACATCTAAGTGGAGATGTTGAATAGGCGGTTGGATAGACCAGCATGGAGTTCAGGGACAGGGTAAGATAAGAGATCCAAAATTGAGTGTCGTTAGCATTTAAATGGTATTAGAAGCCAAAAGATTGAATATCATTTTAATTACTGCCAGCACCTGCTTCTCAGTTTACAGACCCATCTTTAGGTGTGGGGGAGGAGGTAGGGAGTTATTTTTCCTATCTTCCTGCCCCTCCTTTTTCTTCTCCATCCATCCTCTCAAAGATTACCCCATCTGGCTTCAAGTAGTCATTGGACTATTGCACATTCACCAATCAGTTGCTGCGGCAGGGCCCACCCATTGGTGGAACTTGGCTGCTTTGTCTGTGGGTCTAAGCCCATTTTAGGACTACTGTCTAAAAGCCTAGACCTCCAACAAAGATGTGCCTTTCCATTAGCCTATCTGGCTCTCCTTCTACCATACCACAGGCCTGATGATCTTTGCTGACTCATGGCCTTCTTTCTTCAACCCCAATAGGAGAGCAGAGGACAAGTCACTGTCAAGGACCACAAGCCTCTTTTATTAGTGGAAAGGAAAAACAACTACTTCTAGTGAGTAAGGGAGAAAAGTTATGTCTCTATGGGACAAAGAACCACTAAAGTTCTGGGTGCATTGCCACTGACCCATGATGAAGAGGGTAGACTAGAAAGAGAAAACTCTATAAACTGGTCTGGCTAGATTATGGAAAATTATTTAAGAATTAGAGTTAACCACAAGTCAGATCTGGAGGAGAAACTGAGGTTTCTGCCATTCTACTAGAGTAGAGCTCTTCAAACCTGGGATATGAGTATCTTAGTGTGAATACAGCATTTTACAGATGCTCATTTTCAGGTTATTAAAACTGAGCTGTTTGAGAAGGCTGCTGAGCCTTTCTCTGCAGAACCTCATGCTGACTGTCCTTTGCCACTGCCCTTTCATTACTGCCCCCTTCCCACTTTAGCAGAGAATATCCACCTTGAATTTTAAGAGTAAATTGTTCCATGATATAAGAGTTACTAACCAAGGAAACTAAAATATACTAGTTTCAAAGAAGATTCTTAAATTATCCATCAAGTGATCATAATTTTGTGTTTCCTCTAGCTTATGTATGTCACCAACCCTAACATGCATTTTTTTCACATTGTAACCTCTGAAATTGCTGTATCTTTTTTAAAAAATAGATTTATTAATTTATGCATATAAGAACTGGGGTGTAGGCCAGAGGTGTGAGGGTTGAGAGGATTCACCAGAGACAGAGTGGGGAGCAGAACAGGCAGATCTCTGAAATACACTGCTGAGGGCACAGTGGGCGTGACAGGAGAGGTCTGCTGCTCCAAGTGGGTTATCTCCCTGGCCGGGGATGGAACTCGTGCTGCAGTGGCTGCTTATAGCTTGATAGCGCTGTGCCTTTAACGCCTGGACTACCAGGGAGGCCCTGAATTTGCTATATTTTACCGTCATGTGAGCCCAGTGGCTGTTGTCATTACCACACATGTAATAGCAAAAGCTCCACAATCAAACTGATAGAATGGATAACAGCCTATTGGAGGTAATTGTGGAACTCTTTTTACCTCCTAAAAAGCAGAGTTATGGGGAGAATGTAGTTAGGGAGGTGATGAATCAGAAGGGGTTAACAGTATTTCTAAAGCAGGAGGAAAGGGCCTCCCTGATGACACAGGGGTTAAAGTCTCAGCACTATCAAGCTATGCACAGCCACTGCAGCATGAGTTCATGAGTTCGATCCCTGGCCAGGGACCTGATCCACATGACACAGCAGACCTCTCCTGTCTCGGCACTGCTCCCCTCAGCAGTGTATTTCAGTGGCTCTACCTGTTCTGCTCCCTACTTTGTCTCTGGTGAATCCTCTTACCCCCGGACCTCTGGCCTATACCCCAGTTTTTATATGCATAAATAAATAAAATTAATCTTTAAAAGTAAATAAATAAAGCAGGAAGGACAAAAAGACTAGTTCTCTAAATTAAATAGATGACTTTCTAGATTTAAACATACAACCCAGAGATATACTCCAATTGCCAATTCAGTTTGAAACTTGAAAAGGTATCAGTAAGGAAACACACTTATTCCCAGCTGTTTCTTATTTGCCAGGTTGTCTTGAGGTTAATATATCAGTTAATACATATCACCAGAAATTAAAACTAAATGAGAAAAATCATATGGCTGTAACAGTAGTAGCTCTCGTGGCTGGTCAGGCTGGTAGTGTATATCGTGGAATCTTTCTGAAAACCCATCATAGATCTAATGACTTTACAGACATTTAACTCCCTATATTCAATTATTTTCTGCTTAAATTAATATTTTCTGATCTTTAAAACTAAGTCCCAATGGATAAACTTAAAATTCCCAAGTTCTGTAAATTTTTCAAAATTTATCTCATTTTAAAGAAGTTTTTGAAATGTTTTTCAGATCTTTTCCTGCAGGGTGAAAATTTTAGTTTAGTAAATAATCACTCTTTGGAATTAATTATTCTTGGTTAGTCTGACAATTAATTAAGGAAAAATTTCTTAAGGAAAAGAATTCTCTCTCTGAGCTTCAAGGCACTGTTATCCATCAGGCAATAATGATCCCAGTTACTCTCTGATGATTTTAAATGCTGGACAGAAAAGTAGTCATATTACATTCCGATGTTCAGAAGTGTTAGGATTTTCAATATTTTATTTTCCAAATATTATTTTAAAAGAACATTAAAAGCATTAGAAATACAAATCTGGCCTAATGGTTAACATCAGAACAATTATAAAATGATTGAAATACATCACATACTTTGCATCACAGTAAAGCATCAAGAGAACTGATTAATGTACCCTGCTAATTAGTCATATCCACTGAATTCCCCTTACTTTTAGTTCTCATTTTAGCCCTTATGAAAAGAGAAGTTATCCATGTCTGTCTGTATCTGTATCTACATGTAGATATAGATACAGGTTTGGAGGTCGGCTAAGAATCTAGCCTATTATGTATTTCATGCAAGTTAAATCAATAATTACTTAATGAGCATAAAAATACTGAATACCTCATATGCACATGCCAAATTTTCTTTATGCTATAATTTTTACCTCTCAAAGATGAGTTGTCATCTTACAATTAAGGGTCACACAGGAAATATGTCATTTTTAATTTTACAAGTAGAAATTACTTTGAAAAATATTTTATTTAAACACATTTGAAATTCCTGGCCAAAAAATACACATACCTTACAAAGTGTGATTATCTTCCTGATTAATGTTAATTATAAAGTTGTGTGTTTTATTAGAACAAATGTTAGAATTTAGATTTAGACAAAAGTCTAATTTCTAATTTGCCACAATTCTTCAAATGACCTTAGGACAGGACATTAAATTCTTTATTTTTTGTTAAAAAGAGCTAATATATTAACCTACTTCGTGGAAGTACTAATAAATGAAAAGTGTTGTATTAAAGATATAAAAGCACGATTGAAATAGATTATAATGGCTTCTAAAAACAGCATTCAATTACAAAAAAAAAAGTGAGTGGCTATTTTCTGTTATAAAATTTAATAGCAAAAATAAAGGAAGACAGGGAGAGAGTGGGAAGATAATGTCCACAGGTGAATTTAAAAACAAAATAAAATCCATAGCTAGTACTCAGATCTCAGAAATAGAAGTGACTGGCTGATACTGGAAGGTCAGAATTGTTAGGTGAAGCTTAGCTGAGTACTAGCTGAGCAGCTACTCTGTCTTCTTGCCTCTCATGACCTCTGTATTTGGGAACAGCCAGGGGGAGGGTGCTAGAAATTGAATGCCTTTCATCAAAGGAAAAACTGCCTTCTAATCTGCACTAACAATTCTAGAATACAACAATTTAAAAAGATAAATTTTGTATCTTAATGCTTATCTTGTGTCTAGTGGTTGTAGCTTCAAAACTGTAGCAAGTTCAAATGTTAACTATATAATGGGAAAATTTTGACATAAAAATATGATTTTACAGTTTTTATGCTAGGAACCACAGAATATATAATAAAATTAGTTTTAGCTATAGAAATATCTAATGTTTTTCCTTACTATCCATTTCCAGTTTCAGAATGGGAGAACAACAATATATTGAGGTTGCAAATGGATCACTTTAGGACTTTTCCTACCATAGTAATATATAAAGACACAAAAAAAATATTTCTAAATAAGTATTTGGATACACTTTCAGATTAACAAACCCTTATCACACAGAAGGAAAATATAAATCAAAATACTGCCAATCACAACCTTGTGCCTTCTTGAGCAGTAATAGAGATCACTAACATAAAACAACAATTTAGATTGCTTCTCACATCACAACACCCCAATTGAAATCATGTCTACTCTCTCAGCAGTAGTACCCCTCTACTACTGATGTAATTGTCTTCACTATCATTTTTTGGTAAGATCATTCCAAAATACAATAACTTATTTTTGGCAATCAAAAACATATTTTTTAAAATAAAGAACTATATAGCTCAACTGACACAAATTAATTTCTGTAATAAGAAATGGTAACAGGCTTAATACTATAGTCTTGGTTTACTGTCTTATCAAAGGACAGTACCTAATGCCTTTATAGTTTCGGTAAGGAGAGTTATAGGTAATATATTTCTGATTTTCTGCTTTAACAACATAGTATTTATTCAAATAAGCATGCTACCAAAAAAAAGTGTACTGTTCCCCATTCCAATATTTCAAGGAATCAAAATTTGTAATTCAACATTACAAAGATAATACCCCAGTAAAGACCATATCTTTACTTTCTGTACAAAATCCATCTCATAAGAACTTTGAAGACCCCTAACCCTGATTCAAATAATCATGGTCAGTTTATTCTCTAACATAGTAGCTTGAGCATCCTTGGCATCTATATAAAGATTCAGTACAAAAGATTGAAGCACAGGTCAAGGTAAAATCTAAATCATAAACTTTTACATCAAATCTTAAAATGTCAAGAAAGCACAAAGCAAATTAATAGATGCAAACACTTCAGACAAAAGAAAGTATTAGCTGCCAACTGTTTAGCTGGATTTCTAAGTTTTGATCTACCATTGGTCTCACAAAAGGAAAAAAAATTCAATTAGTATCAGAAACTAAAACAGTGTACACCACATTGTCTGGCCTCCATGCCTCTAAACAGAGGGGACTGGAATCTGCTTGACTGAAGTGCTGTCGTATTCTTGCATTAAGTCATTAGTGGTGTGATAATGCATGGCAATATAGGAGTTGGTAAATCCAAAAGAGTTTACTGGCTGTAAGTTATGTGGGATGCTCTCTTCCTGGGAAGGGCTGCTGTTATAGATGCTGTAGTAAGGCTCGATTCGCGTGTTGATGGGGGTTGAGCTGCTCTGCCCGTAGTGTTGGTGTCCAGCAGAGATTTTGGGACTTACCACACTTTCCTTGGAATGACTTGGGCCACAAGCCTGGTCTACAAATTTCTTCTGGGGCTTGGGCGACAGCACATAGGCAGAGTTTGTTTCATGATGGGAGGATTTGTTTCTGTTGACTTCAAGGTTCCCTTTTCCCATGGCACGAAGTCGCGTCTTCTGTTTGCAACAGAAAAAACCTAGGCCTATGTACTGGAGACACCAGAGCACTTTCCTTCGCAGCCCTGCACTGTTTCGCGAATATATAAAAGGGTTTAACCCCGACTTGAAAAAGATGAGGGTAAATCCAAACAGTTCAAACTGGTAAAGGATGAAGCTGCCATGGCGGGACAGGACCACCTGGACCAAGGAAATCCCCAGTGGAAGACAGCAAACCAACAGGGACAGCACAATGATCACACAGGTGACCACCGCTTTGGAATCCTTGGCTGTGGAGAGGTTGACAGCTGACACCAGCTGCAGCCGGCTGGCTGCGGGGGTTGGCAGCTGGTTGGGACTCTTGGTGTATCCATGGGTCTGAACGTGCTGCAGTTTGTTGTAATTCTGGTTCCTGTACAGAGCTGGCATGGTACATTGGACAGGATCTCCCCCTCCCTTCACAGGGGCCCCCATGAAAGGCTGTGGTCTGGAAGCATCGACTGTGATGACCGGGGGGCACTTCCTCACTTGAGCATTTTTCCTCAGGGTCTGAGCGATCATGATGTAAGAGACAGAGACCACAGCAACACAAAAGGTAAAGTCAACCACATAGAGAGACAGAATGGCTTTCCCTTCTCCAGCAATCAGACTGGACATGGGCAGGCAGAGGTGGGACTTGCTGGTTTTCAAGGTGGCCAAGGTGGCAAGGGTGAAACTGGTGGCCCAGAGAAGCAGAGTGAGGAGCAAGGTGCAGGGGAGAGAGGCTGTGCGATTGGGCTGCTTCCCCAGCACCATGCGGAGCCGGTGCAGGGCAATCACTGCCACTGTCTTGAGGGACATGATGATGAAGCCCGAGCTGGTGAGATGAAAGGTGAAGCAGAAAGCATCTGGTATGCTACTGGCTGAGCTGAAGAATAATACAAAGGCAAACATGGGGGCCGTCACCCCACAAATGAAGAGGTCACAGAAGGACAGGTTCAGAATCATGAAATCAAAGTTGGTTCTGAATTTCCTGAAGGCTGGGTCAAAGAAGGACAAGAAGACAATGAAGTTGCCATAAGAGCCCAGGCAGAAGATGATGGCGAGTAGAAAAGTGCAGGTTGCCAAGGTGGCTGTGTGGATGAGCTCCTGGATTTCGTCCGGGAGAGAAGTGCTGTTTCCTTCCTGCGAGTGAGGCACATGCAGTGAGGTGGTGTTGGGAGCACCCTGAAGGTGGTCAGTGGAGTTCATCTTCAGAGAGAAACGACTCTTCCTTCTGTGCGAAGGGAGTCAGGGCTTCAACTCACACATGAGCAATAGGTGACAAGAGAGGCCCAAGGCAGAAAAGCCTGCACACAAAATGCATATCCAGAAAAGGAAAGGAGTTAATGTAGCAAGTATAATGATCACATGATCTTTTACAAAAGCACGCCAGTGCACAGAAAGCATTTCTCCTCTCAAAGTCCAGCACAGAAAAGACACAAACATTTCAAAATACATTCATCAGTTTTATGACACAGTGGTTTTCAAACTAGTGTAAGCATCACCCGGAGAGTGTGATTAAAAATGCAGAATCCTGGGCCTCACCCCTTGAGGTTCAGATTGATGGGTGTGGAGATGTTATATTTCAAAACACCCCCATACCAGACAGTGGAGACACAACATAACCTCTCTGGCAAAGCGATCTAGTTGGAATTAACCTTAACTATGTAATTACAGCCTCGTGTAGCAAATCATATGATAGTAGGGTACTATAGCAACACAGAGAAGGGAACCTCATCCAATCAAGGTGGAGACTGGGAGAGGATGAGGGGAGACTTGGTGATGAGGAGCTAGCTGGGTGAAAGGTGAGTAGCAGGAAGTTGGGGACAGACAAGCTAGAAGGTGGGTAGGTCTTTACTGCAGGAAGACTCAGGCAAGAAAGAACAATTGGTTGAAACACAAGCGGGGGGATTGTTCAAGTATACTGTGGATCTTTACATAAATCCCACAAATTACTAACAAATTTTTTCCTTTCATTTTCCATGGTCTGTAATTTCTTCACCCTACTTGCAATTTCTTGGCTAATTCCATACCCTCCTCTGTTAAAAATTTTGCAGAGGACTACATTTAAGAGGGGAAAATGAAAGTAACAAAGAGGGTCAGAATTACATTTGAAATTACAAGGTGCAAATTACCACCTTGTAAACTAAACTACTACATAAATGTGAGATATCATTATTCCAAGAGGAATATCCTTATGATGAAGGAGGCGGCATCCATTCATGTGTTTATTCATGTGCTCATTTGCTCAATTTACAATATCATGTGCCTCCTGCATGCCAGCTTTTGCCAGGTGTTGAGGGTGTGAAGATCAGTAAGATAGCCTCTATAAAAGAACCCTGCTTTGTTCTTTACTTTAAAAAAATTTTTTTTAAAGATTTATTTATGCATACAAGAGCTGGCGTGGGGGTGGTGAGAGGACGTACCCAAGAAGAGTGGGGAGCAGAACAGACGGATCTACTAAAATACACTGCTGAAGGGAGTAGCAGGCAAGATAGGAGAGGTCTGCTGCGCCATATGGGAAGTTCTCTGGCTGGATCGGATCAAACTGGTGCTGCAGTGGCTGTGAATTGCTTCATAGTGCTGCAACTTAACCCCTTTTGCGCCACCAAAAAAAAAAAATTTTTTTTTTAAATTTTGCAATGAGATTTAAAGTACACTCACACAAATCTTCTTTTGTTCCATGTCTTAAAGCCCCAGGTGGCCTGGTGCCCACCTTGCTCCCAAAATGCTTCCAGGGAGACAATTTTAGTTGTTCCTTGGAGACTGGTAGAAAGCTCTTGAAAACCAAAAAGTATTTGCTTTAATTCAATGTTTTAGAAGAAAAAAAAGGCACTGGGGAGGTCCAGGGGTGATGTTCAGAATATGTAACCAGCAGCCTAAACTGGATCCCAGAGGTTCTGCTGAATCATAGGGCACAAAGGAAGGGGGCAGTCAGTGAGAAGTTACTGAGGGCGCCAAGTAGCAGCTCCAAGTGGCCCAATACAGAAGCCTCTCAGCACTCAATAACAGGGACAATTTTGCCAATGAGTATCAGACAAATTGCAGTCCTGGGGAGAACCGTCTAACTGGTTTCCTTCATAAAGAAGACCATCTCTCCTATATTCAAACAGTGGGTATCATGCAATATGATGACTATCTCCCCTCAGAAGTGACACCAGCTTTTCTGTATCTTCCTTATGCAGGTTTTTTGAGGGAGAAAAATATAAAACCTGACCTTTTTGTTTCTTCATGATGAGATCTTGAAAAAGTGGCTCGCTCTTACTGTTTTTACTTACAGCTTGCATAGTTATTTCTGAACAATTTTTGATACCTCTGTTGTAAAAGACTACTTTTTGTTTTTTAATTGCTAACTGGAGGATGGGTTAACTGACGAAAACAGAAGTAAAAGAGAAACCAATTTGAATACATAGGAAGCATTTTAATTTCAACAAATTTAAAAATAAAGGAGAATTCTAGGTCAGGAATATAAATGATCGGTATTATTAGTATATTAACTTTATTAAGAGTTTATGATATGACAGGCACTGTGCTCAGTGTTTCACATTAATAACTTACTGAATCCTCACCATAACCCTGTGTTAGTATAACTAACGCACATTTTACTGATGAGGAATTAGTGAGAGTATGGATCCGACCCTAATTAGTTGCTCTTTTAAGTCCACAATCTTCACCACCATGTTCTGAAACAGAACGGCAAAGAAATCATGGGAGGAATTCCCAACTCAAAGTTGTTAGCTGTTTTTATTGGGTGGCTATTATATACCAGGTACTTATGCTAGCTTTACATAAGTTATCAAACTTTATTTCATTCTCACTATAATCCTATGAAATAAGTAGTGTAGCCCCTTTCCAACTGAAAATTCCTGGAAACCAAAAATTGAATTCTCTCTCTCTGGCTCTTTCTCTCTCATTCTGTGTACCTCTTTGACAATACTGATAATTATGGTTCCAGCATAATTATAAATTACTCCTATTGGGATGATTAGGGAATAAAAGAAAGAATTAGAGCTTAGGAAAGGAAAGCAGAAGATAGAAAGGTTTTGGTTTAGAAAAACAGAAGCAATCAAGGAAGTGGAAAGTAAGCCCAGGATTTAGTACCAACTTCAAGGACTTTAACAAAGAGGAGGCTGACGGCACAATGTGGAACAAAGTTATGACGGCATAACCATGGAGCCCAGTGACTTGGAAAGGGAGTAGATCAGTTAAGTATTTGCTACCCTTAAATATTAAATGTTATTTTCAATGCAGCAAGCAAGCATTGGGATCATTCATATGTCTGGGAGAAAAGGTGAGTAAAAGATCATAAAATCAGAAAGATTTTAAGTTTGAACAGAGGTCTTAAGCAGGAATATTAGTCAAAAAGAAAGGAATGCTTTCATACGTATCTTGTTATGACTAGGAAGAAGGGATCCTAAAGTAACTAGTAAGCAAGGAGTAATGCAAATTTATTGTACAATGGCAAATTGTTCTTATTCAGATGTGTGAAGCGCCTCTGAAAATCCAGTGGGCTGCCTTAACTTTTTTAGTGTATATTAAAACATTTTACATGGACTTTTATAAGTCAGCTCATGACTTGGATTAGTCCAGCCCCCACCCCTCTTTTTTGTCTCATAAAGCCTTGAATTCCTCGAGGCTGGCATTTTCAGGTCTAATCCTCACGGGCAGCAAGAGTCTATTATTATTTTTTCACATTGTGTTTATATTGATCAGGAAAACCTCAGGGAAGTTAGCTGACTTGCCCAAGATTCACTACACACAGATTTATCTAATTTCAGAGCCCCTGCTCTATCTCCCAGAATGAACTCCCTAGAAGGGGGAGCAGCTAGCTGCTAGGTCGGTGCATGAAGGAGAGGGGGAGGCGGTGGAATCGGCAATTTGGAGGTGGGGTGGGAGACTGAGGAGAGGGGTCTACCAGGTTCACGAGTAGCAAAGTGCAGGAGCTCCCGGAATGGGGGAGGCTTTGGCAAGGAGGGGTAGGCCGGGCTAGGGAAGCTTGTTAAAAGGATCTGCAGTTAGTGGGGTTGGAGGGCTCCACAGGGCCCGGTGGTGGGGCAGGGCTTCCGCGGGACCAGCTGCGCGTGAGAGCCTCAGGGCAGGGGCGAGATGGCTTCCCCGCAGGCCGAGCTAAGAGCGCAGGTGCGCGGCGGCCGGGCCTGAACTGGCGCAGCCGCGCTCCTCGCCAACCCGCCAGCCTCCCGGGGCCTGGCCTCCCGTCCCAGCGGGGTCTTCCTCCTCTGAGGGCCCTCGGCCTCTCACCTGCCGGGTGGCCGCAGCGCCGCCCCTCCTCCTCCATCTCGCAGTCTGGACCCGCGCTCCGCCCGCCGCCCCGGATAATGCAAGGCTAGAGGCATCACCGCCATCGCCGCCGCCTCCGCGCATCCCGGGAGCCACGGCGAGCCCGGGGCGCGGAGGCGCAGTCACAGAGACGCGGAGGGCGCCGCCCCCCTCCGCTGGACTTTCAGGCCGCGGCGGCCCGCCTGCCCCCAGCACTTGCACCGCAACGCGAGCGTCCCGGGGCCCCGCGCCGCCCCGCCCTCTGCCCCCAGCGCAGCGCCGTTTCTCAGGCTGGTGGTTTTGGCGTGCTGGTGTCTGGGCTCCCCGAGATGGGCAAAAACTGACATACATTAAAGAGAAAAGGTGGGGACACCGATGGCACTCAAGAGACCCGAGGGCCATGGCCTCAAAAGGTAGGAAGCGTGGAATGGGGCCGGTTGGGCCCGTGGGCTCCCTGCGACCTCAACAGAACCCATTCCCAACCTAGCTCCTCTCTAGGTTGCAGGTAATAATTTTTCTTAGATGAAACCGTTGTCGTTTGGAACTTTGAGACCCTGAATTTGTAAATCAAGTTATTTTAAACAAACCAACATTAGCGTTGAATTTTTAAGGAACATACTTTTCTCTAACCTCTAGTGAGGGAGCTCAGCACGAGTTGCAAAGTACAAGCATATAAAATAACCAAGCCCAGAAATCACCAGCATTAATGTGTAGAATGCAAAAAATCTTGACAGCAATGTGTACAAAGTGGCAAGAACAGAAAACAAAATATTATACTGTCCTCTCATTCTTCTAACATGAGTAAACGCCCAAAATAAGAAAATTTAGTTTTAGCGTCAGAGCCATCCAGTTAAACTCTTACACCTGGGTAATTAGGATCTTACATTTCAAATCTTGTCAGGGGTACTATTTAGAAATAGAGAATGTTATTTGATACTCTTTCCTTCACTCCAGTGCCAGAAAGCCTGAAAATTCCATTTAAGTGAAATACCTCGGTGAGAATGTTGCTACTGAAATCTCTAGTTTGGTTAATAGTTTACATTTTTAAGCAGAACTGTTTGGCGCTGATCATTACCAAATAATTCAACTTAATCACAGAATTTATTTTTCCCAGCTCTCTGTGCTTTCAAGAGAAAAACAAGGGGGCTGGCACATTTATAAAGTAGATATTCAGTCCGGAAGTTTACCATGCTAGCAGAGAACTGTTTAAAAATAACTTCAAGAATATTTTCCAATTCCCACATAATACTCAGCCACTTGCAAAGCAGCAATTCTATTGTCAATAATGGTGACAAATGCTAGGAATAATCAGCAGAATGACCACTAGATTAGTAGAGTGGGAACTCTAACCAAAGTTATATCTTTCCCATGTGAACTAGCTACCGCATAAATTAATGGCTCGTTTCCAGACATTTTTGATGGAAAATTACAATAGGTTTTGGTAGGTGAACATCAGAGTTACATCGATGGAGAAATATTGATACTGAGGGGAAAAAAACCACCAATGCACATGTTGTAAAGGATTCTGAAGATGCAGAAGAGGAAATTAGGACCCACCAAAATTCTAGAATTAGTACCATCAGCAAAGCTAAAACTAAAATGTCTACAAAATGCACCAGCACAGTGTGCCCAATTGGAAAGAACACTGGCTACTAACAGTCAAAAAAATGGAAAATCTGCAATAAATAAGCAGGACTTTAATATTTTAAAACATGAATGGGCTATCAATATCCAGGGACACCAGCATTCCATACACACTACTATTGGCAATGCAAATTAATACAAGTACACTTTGAGGGAAACATACAACACAACCAATAAAATGTTCAGATTCTTTAAACAGGACTACATCAAATTAAAAAAGTGTTTCTATGGAAAAGCCACGACAACAACAAATGCAAACCTATGAAGTGAAAGGAGCCATTGGCATAACACAAAAAGTATATATAAAGAACTCATACAGCCCAACAACAAAAAATCCCAATTACCCAATCAAAAAATAGGCAAAAGACCTAAATAAATACTCCTCCAAAGACAACGTTCAGATCGCCTACAGGTAGATGAAATAATGCCCATCACTTATTGTAAGGAAAATGAAAATCAAAACCACAATGAGATATGAGAATCTCCACCCCTGTGAGGATCAAAGACTGAAAAAATATTGGCCTGAGTGGAAAAAAAGGAATATACAGCCACTGTTGGAAGGAGTGGAATTTGGTGCAGCTTTTATGGAAAACAGCATGGAAATTCCTCAAAAAATAAAAAGACTCAAATACCACTTTCTAGGTATTTACCCAAAGAATATGAAAAACACTGATAAGATTTATGTTCACAGCACCATCCTTCACAAGAGCCAAGTCATGAAACCAATCTAAATGCCCTTCAATAGACAACTGTATAGATTGTAAAATACATACCCAATGGAATACTACTCTGCTATTAAAAAAAAGATAAAATAGTGCCTTTTTGGAGAAAGTGAATTAATATTGAAGTAATTATGCTAAGTGAAGTAAATCAGAAAATGAAAGATGGTTACTAGATAGCTTCCCTCATTGGTGGAATATAAATAATCATAGAAACAAACAGCTAAAACACAACAAAATAATTCTTATTCTTTGTGAAAAATAAACTGGTAAACAGCTATTTAACTGTTAGGACAGGTCAGGGTAAGGAAGGTGATAGGGTATTGGCACTGGAGCTCTGGTAGAGGGTAAGTTAAGCATATGCACAGAGAAGTACTGAGTCGTACTTCCAAAATTATAGTTAAACAATTGGCAAATCAAATTTGGAAAGGGGCATCCCTGGTGCCACAGCGGTTAAGCACTGTGCTGTTGGCAGCGGCGATGCTAATTCAACACCCGGCTCAGGAGATTCCCACATGGCGCGGCAGACCTCTCCTGCCTCATCCGCTGCTCCCCTCAGCAGTGTATTTCCGTTGATCTGCCTTTTCTGCTCCCCACTCTGTCTCTGGTGAACCCTCTCCCTGCCCCACACCTCTGACCTGTACACCAGCTTGTATGCATAAATAAATATTTTAAAAAAAAATCAAACTTGGAAAGAGAATGAGTTTAGATTCCTCACCTAAAAATCTTACTATTTGGAATGAATCTTAAATATTTAAATACTTAAAGCATGAAGGAACAAAAATGTTAATGAACATTCATGTTTTTTCTGAAGTTTTCCTAGATGCCGTAGATTGAAATGAGGACAATTCTGACAGTCAACAATGGGAAGAGTCAAAACAATTTTATCTACAAGTCTTTGATCAACAAAGTAACTACAAAGAGTATGTAGAATGTTATTATTTACCAGTAAAACAAAATTCCAAATTCCACACTGGTCCTTTCTGTCCACACTACTAATCACCAACTTGGCCTGCAACGTAAAGATATGGCAATGCCCAGTATTTTGAGTATTTGAAAAAAGCTTTCTAATCCTACTTACCATTTTTTTTTTAAATCAACAGGTCATAATTTTACCTTCAAAATTTTGAAACACAATTAGCAAAGTATTTTTTTAAGGATCCATCCTTAAAGATTAGCTCAAAATCCCATTTAGGTCAGGTTTTCCCTTCTCTTCCATGCCCAATCAGTAGTGACTTCTAAACACTGATCTGCCTTTTTTTTTTTTTTAACATTTATTTATTTATGCATACAAGCTGGGGTGCAGGCCAGAGGTGTGGGTAGTGAGAGGATTCAACATAGAGTGGGGAGCAGAACAGGCAGATAGACTGAAATACACTTCTGAGGTGGGCAGCGGGTGAGGCAGAAGAGGTCTGCTGCTGCCATGTTGTAATTTCCCTGGCTGGGGATTGAACTTGTGCTGCAGTGGCTCTGGATAGCTTCATAGTGCTGCAACAATCCGTTGCGCCACCAGGGAGGCCATGGTCTGCCTCTTAACACCCTGAAATTATTGCCTTCCTAGGCACCATTCCTACTGTCCATTAGTCTTTTAGATTCAGCATACATTTAAGATTTTTCAGACAGATTAGATTCCCAGTCCCTGTTAGTCCTTTTACCCATTCATTATTGTGGCAGATAACTTAAGGGAATAATTCACAGTATAACCAGATTGCGATACCAAGGTAATAACTCCTAAACCTGGCATTAGAATTACATGGGTAACAAGTTAGAAACTCAAGGTACCCCAATTTTTAGGTGTAGAGTGGATTTTAGGAGCCTTCAGGAGTCCTCAGTTCTGGTTGCACAAATGAACCATCACAGAGTTTTAAAAAAAACTTTTAAAAAAGTTTTAAAGAAAACTCTGTGATGTCTGACTCCTAGCTGGAGAAATTCTGACTGAGGAACATAATAGATGTCCAGTTCTCAACTCTAGGAACCTTGCTAAGGCAGTGTCATATAGCTTAGAGAAGCCTCATCAGTGGTACATGTACACAATGGAATACTATTCAGCAACGAAAAATGATAAACACATGCAATTCGCAGCAACATGGATGGAGCGAGAAGGGATCATGCTCAGCGAAATAAACCAGAAGGAAAAAGAAAAATATTGAATGGTTTCACTTGTAGCAGGAATATAGGGGGGCCAATTAAGAGATCAGGAGAAAATTACACACAAAACAAAAAGTAGCAGACAACCATAAGTAAGAGACATTCTACAGGGGAGGGGGAGGAAAAGAGCACAAGGGACTATGGTGATGGCTCATGGGTGAACTGGTCGTGGGAAACCTATTGGCAATACACAACAATGTAAAGGATATTTAAAAAAAAGCCTCATCAATCAAGTATGGTCTCAATATGAGGGATCGACATGATGAGCTGAAGGAAGTATTATTTGCATTTTAACAAAACCTCATGTGATGCCTAGGCATATCAATTTGAGAATCATTCCACTAAGTATGCTGTCCAAGACAACTTTTTGTACTTTTGGAAACATTCATCTATGTTATTCAACAGATAAACCAATAGCCACATGTGGTTAATGAGTGATGTGAAAATGCATTTTCATTTTATTTTTATTTAAAGATTTATTTATTTATTTATTTATGCATACAAGAACTGGGGTCCAGGCCAGAGGTGCAGGGGTGAGAGAATTCACCAGAGTGGGGAGCAGAACAGGCAGATCTACTGAGATACACTGCTGAGGGAAGCAGCGGGTGAGACAGGAGAGGTCTGCTGCGCCATGTGGGTCAGGTCCCTGGCTGGTGATCGAACTCATGCCACAGTGGCTGGGAACAGCTTATAGCCCTGGGACTTTGAGCCTTGTGCCACCAGGGAGACCCTGAATTTTCATTTTAAATATAGTCACGTATGGCTACTAGCTAACAGTACTAGCCAGGTCCAATCTAATAAATTTTAGTCAGAAGGCATGAGTGCACAAATCAAGACTTATCAATATAAACAGAGTTGCTGCCTATACACTGTCTTCTCCTTTTAATGAAGACAAAAGCCAGCATTAAAAACAATCCATTTATTGGGTTTCAAGCTAATTACACAATTGAAATAATCAGATTGGCACTACTCTATACAGGGATTATGTCTGTGTATGCTGACACTTAAATACTGTACCAGAACCTTGGCTGTGCTTAGGTCTGTGTGGAGTCATTCAGCAAGTAAGATACTAAAAAATATACTTTAGTGTTCCTTTAAGGAAGACTGTACAGGATGTGTTTATAAGATGACATTCACTAATTAGTGAATTACTTCAGCCTAGAAGATACCTTGCATTCTATAAACCTGTTTTAGGCAAACATGTGGTGATCATATTTAGAGATGCACGCAAAAGTTACATAAAAATTCAGACATTCTAATGATAAATGAACTAAAAAACAAAAAAATCAAAAACCAACCACACCTCAGCTTCTGTAACATGAAAAGATAAAACAAAATAATTTAAAAACACGAAAAATGGCATTCAGTTGGTTCAAAGCCAAAAATCACTATAATAAAGAGCTACATGTGAATCTTTACAAATTATACAATGGTGCTGTGTAAAAGGTTGCATCTGTACAGTCTTGTCAATGCTATCTCTACAGTTTATACAGTCTTTTACATCTATGTAACATTAAAACAAATCAGTTAAATATCAAGACTTAAAAGTCTCAACGGATTTTGCAGGCAAAAAAAAAAAAAAAAAAAAAAAGACAAGGGAAAAAAGTTCAAAAATTACAGAATTTCCGTGAACATAGCAGTCTTCCATAACAGTTTTCAAGGAGGGTCAAACAATATCTGTAAAGAATACAGGTAAAAATCAACCAGCCAGAGTTTTTATCGTTGTTGCCGTTTATTTTCAAAATCACACATTGTATACACACACAACAATCAATCAAAAATGATTCACCAAACCCCAAGTTTTTTAGCAACTGCCCTTCTTTTCAGCACCAAAAACTCCAGTCTGTGTGAAACACATGGATACAGACTCAACTCTGCATCTTGGTCGAGGAATCCATCAGGTCCTTGGTTCGGTTTGAGACTTGCCCATTTTTTTCCTTCCGTCTTCATGGCTCTCTAGACCTAAGGCTCTCAAGGCTTCAAGATTTATGGTCCACGGCCCGACTACCATCTAAACCCAACAGCCATTTGGAAATAATTCAAAATAATTTGAGATGAATGAAATGACAGGACCTGTATTAAAGATGGGTATTCTCCATTCCAAGAAAATTATTTCTTAGTGCGTTGCATTCCCAGACTTTCTTGTGTTGGGTGCCATGATCATATTGGGTTAATGATTTCAAGTCTGAGACATTGTGGCTTTGTGAGATGCCTCCAAGAAAAAGTGATCAATATTCTGAAAACATTTCCAAACAGGTTAGGAAATCAAATGGCAGCTGAGAACCTGTAAAATGCAGACTAATTAAACCAAACACAGAAACCACCAAAATGATGAGAGCTCAACAAGGCCAGAGTTTTAAACCTGCGGAGAGCCACCACAGATGGTACCTGAGGATCTGGAATTTTTGATGAGAAAGAGCTTGAAGTGAGGACTACTCACCTGTATCAAAGAGGAAAAAAATTTCAGTTAGACAACAGGACATCTAACTCTAAAAATCTAGTATGTGAAATTTTCTTTATTCTTCCCATCCCAGTAGAAAGGCTTCTGGGATCACCCTCTTTAACATAGGAAAATAAATACTTAAGAATCAAGAAAAAATTATCTTACAACTGAGATAAAATTAACTCATAGAATAAGAGTACTGAGGGCATCTCAAAATGCCTAACGCCAACTCAGGTAACAACTAAGGGTAAGATTTCTTTTATCTAATGATTTCTAGGCTAGTAAGCCTAATCAGTAATAAAGATTTAAAAGCAGTCACATTAATTCTCTGGTGAACTTCCATAAGCCAAAGCAAAATTAAAAAAAAAAAATCTTTAAGCAATGTCATCTAAGTACATCAGCAAAATGAAAAGACTTAAGAACACCTACTTCTTAGTCATCAAAGCAGTGACATTTGTGTGAGGATGTCAAATTTTCCTTAAACTCTTGGCGACTTACCCTTCTATGCATAATAACATGGTGACACAAGGAGATCGGTGAGAACAAGCAGCTGGTCATCAGTGAATTGCTGTTTGTGTTCTTGCCAATTGTCATGGTGTGTCCTTCGAAAATTGGATAATGTCTTTTTTACAGTCATCTGTAGAACAGGTAACCCACAAACATTATAACTTTTCTGAACAACGAGGGTTATATATAAGGCACCTTTAGCTAAATAACAATCCACCTAGATTTCAGATCCCACACATCAAAGTCAATCTTATTTTGCAAAAGCACCAAACTCACTTCTTTAGAATTAACTGGCTGTACTTTAGAACTAATTGAACTTATACCACATTATTAAACCAGTTCAACATGCACTTACATATATTAATGTAAAAAGGACAGAGTCAGTGATTAAGTTGTTTAGCTTAGAAACATAAGTATTCACTACTAAGTAATATCATCACAATTTCCTTTTTAATAATTATAATAGTTTTCAGTTAGGTACTTCCTAGTGTCTAAGTTACATTTCTGACACAATGAGTACTATCTAAAACTGTCTGACACAAGTACTATCTAAAATGGTAGTAAAAGAAAATTATAAAATTTAACTATCCTGAAAACATTGGCAATACTTTTACCTACAATGGAGTAGGAGGGGAAGAAGCTGTATTCATTTCTTTGCTACCAAAAGATATTAAATATACACGGAGCAAGGTGTCTTTAAGATTTTTTTTTAACATTTTAAAAGGACAGATTTATTAGGAAAAGGAAAGCAGCAGAGGATGCTTGCACAGACACAGCAGGCAGGAAAATAAAATCTGCGTCTGTAAGATTTTAATAATTACTGATAAGTAGATGGAGCCTCGGCAGAGGTAGTAATAGTAGTGTTTTTATCAAAGCAGAAGGTTCAGAGAGTATTACTAGTATAAATGTTTCTTACATAGTGTCACTGATTACATTCATGCAGAAACTGATAAAGCAGAATTTTACCTCAATAGGCTGAGGATCATTCAGATGTGCACTGAGATTCATAAGGAGCTGGGGCATCCAGGTGGGAACATCATAAGGACTAGAAAGAACACACGCACCAAGTCCCAGCACCCCAGCATGGCGTCTGACCAACTCTGTAAAGAAAATGGCAATATATACACAAATATTTACAGGGCTCTATGCATTAATTATAGTGAAATAAAATTAGCTTTTGGTTATGCTAATTATTTTCAGTGAGTGAATCTCTGCATTTAAAATGCAACTGCAGGGCCTTCCTGGTGGCGCAGCGGTTGAGCACTGCGCTGTGGAGCTGTTGGCAGCAGTGATGCGAGTTCGACGCCCAGCTGGGGAGAATCCCACATGGCACGGCAGACCTCTCCTGCCTCACTCGCTGCTCCCCTCAGCAGTGTATTTCTGATCTGCCTGTTCTGCTCCCCACTCTGTCTCCGGTGAACCCTCTCGCCGCCCCACGCCTCTGGCCTGTACCCCAGCTTGTATGTATAAATAAATAAATCTTTAAAAATAAATAAATAAAATGCAACTGCATGTACATGTATTAAAAACATGACTTTGCGATATCCTGTAATTGTGCATTAATGGTAGCGTAATTGTCAGAAATGACACAAATTTTCTAAAACTAACAGCAATGGCTTTTCTGATGAATGCATATCAAACTCAGAAGTGCAATCCCTGATCCAAAAACAATCTCTGATCAAAATTATACCCACTTTTCTGTGGGTCTTCCCTGATCCCCCACAGAAAGGCATCGTTTCATTAAACATAACATCTATGAGGAATGTTCAAAAATCTCAAAACAGAGAACTTCAATGTGCCTTTATTCTAGAGGGTGTCCATTCTTTAGTGATAGAGGTTACCTTAAACTGCTTTCAAATTCTCACTGCTTTTCTAAGAAAGATATGTGTGTTTGTAAGTGTATTATATATGTGTATGTGAAATAGTGACTGGGGTGCTGGAGTTAAGAAAAAGGGAATCTGGGATAGTGTAAACAATGTCATTTGGAATAACAAAAATCTAAAAATGCTTTGCTATTTATAAATAGAGTTCTCAAGCGAAGCAACTAGAATATACAATGGTAGGTTGTTGGAAATTGTTACTCAGTAGTGATATGACATAATTAAGGCCTTACTATATATAATCATATTTAAGTTTCATGGTCCAAACACTACTTGAAATAAACTTCCTGCTTGCTAATAATCCTCCTATATAGTTTTCATTTATCTTGTGACTAATTATAATTAGATCAGAAGTTTCCTTATAAACAAGACATAATAATTAATCTTACTCGCATATTGTTACGCTCAAAGTGGAAACTCATAGAATGACTTCTCACCCTGTCACCAAATGCTTAATGAAATACCAAATATCCCCAAGTATATAGAAAGGTCTGTTTTTTTTTTTTTTTACTTAGCCTTTCTTCTCTTAGTACATCTACACAAAAGTTATAAACTCTTTAAAAATGGCATATTCAGACTCTCCAAAATAACTAATTCTAGATATTTCTCTATATATATTTATTTAAGCTGAATAGTTGCACACTTCATTAATTTATAGTAAGTGTTATGTGGCAATATACAGGTTCCTTTATACCTATCTTAACTTTAGCTTCTTCATTCCTGGTCTTGCCCTCTCTATATATAAACAAAGCTCTATAAAAGTGGGGGCAACTATTCCTAGTAACAAGCATAAACACACACTTACAAGTAATCCTAGTTAATCCCTAGAGATATTTGTGTTCCTTAGCAGCCAAGTTACCTGCAGACGGAATGGTATCTCCTACAGAACCAGGATCTCTCTTTCTTTTCTTCGGTAGTTTTGTTTTGCAAAGTTGCTCAAAATGAATCTGCATAGGACTGTCCATGGTAAGGAAGTTACACTGTAACAGACCACTTAAGGTGGTAGCAGCCATTTCTCGAACCTGTGGAGATAATCACTTCTATTAAAGCTGAGGTCTTCAGTCAAGTGGAATAATGGAGGCAAGTAGGATAAGTGTTCATCTGGGGTGGGGACTTTCCATGACACTTATATTCAAAATGTATGAGTGCTCCTCCATAGTTTAAGAATGATTTCTTCAAATTCTCAAAGAATCTGTGATCTCATAATGGATGGTCACTCTACTAATATTAGAGGTGAATATTTTAACTTTTAGTACAAAATTAAATTTCTCCATAAATTACTTATTTTCCTACCAAGTGACAGTTATCTTTATGGGCTCTACCTTTATTAAACACAGATAAGAGTCTGCATTAAAACACATTTTTCTCTACATATCCAGGATAAAATATAGAAAACTCTACATATCCCAAAACCACTGCTGCTGTTGCTGACAGCAATAAGAACACAGAACTCAGCTTCCATAATTGGCATACGTGGTCGAGGATTTATATCCAGTTTGCTTCTATTGAATTTCACAGGCTGTTGTCAGACTGTAAACACAGATTATAGATATAACTGTGAATAACAATCTGTATCAAACTAGAATGGGAACTCAAGTTTGGGAAGATAAAAAGCAATCAAAAAATTGCACACATTTCTGCAAACAGAAAATTTTAATGCAGTATGTTAGGAAATACTGTAAAGATTTTCACCTTTCCATTCCCATTCCATTAGTTTGGCTAAAAATATAAAGAAATGTTAAAAAAAGAAAAATGTTAGATAGTTGTAAATATTTTAATTGAAGTCTTTGAATTCTTATAACCATTACTGTATGAGCACCCTAAGGATAAGACAATTTCTGCCCCCGAAACATAAGAAAGCTAGGTTGCAAATTAAGAAGGTCTCACCAAGTATATAGCGAAATTCCCATTCTCAGTTTCCTATGGCTACAATCTGTTTTCAGTGTTCTAAAAAAACTATGCAAAAATTACTGGTGTTCTCTTCTATATAGAAAACTCACATAGGCCATAAAGTAAGTAAAATTTCACCCCTAAATACAACTATATTTCATTTGCGTAAGGCCAGTTTAGCAAGTTCTATCTTATTCCATATTTATTAACACATGGTTTTCTTACATTGGGCTACCTGAACTAAAAGATTTACCTACTGGTTTTTTTGTACAAAATATTAAAGTAACCTCACCAACAGTTCTAAAGTCTGTCGAATAATAGCATCTATATTTAGAATGTGTTTCTACTGATACACATTCCTATTAGTCCTTGACATGTGACTCTGATGAAAATGAGATGAATCAAGCTCCTGTAGGCTCACAAGAAACTTAGTACTCCTAGGAGTGGTAAGGAAGGAAACTTACTATTAATTAGGAGAATGAAAACTGGGTGTATTAACCAGAGTTATGGCTTTTATCAGAAATGATCTTTCAAACCTATCTAATATGGCAGAGCATCTTGCTGTCATCACCTGAGTTACCATCTCCCTGTCACAATGAATTCCCTCCCTGAACCATTTCCTTGAATGCCCAAGAATCCTATGCCAAATCTTAGCTCAGCATATATACCCCTGGAATCTTCACTTCTAGATAAATTCCCCACATGTACATAATTACATTTGGTTTTCTCATTTATGAATCTGTTTAATATATTTTATTATTTGGTCCAGAAAACCCAGAGGAGTAAGAGAAAATTTTCTCTCAACCTTACTATCACTAAGTAGAGTATTATCATCTACAATTTTGTAGGTAAGAAAATTCTGATTCAAAAATGTTATACCTAACTGCAAAGCCAGAAAAAGAATATGTTCAGTGTTTGTTTCCATATGTATTATAGGAAATCATGATTAGGACATGAAAACCACTCACTTAGGGCAATGTTAAAATTAGTTCCTTTTTAATAATTTACATTTTTTAATAAAACACATCAGTGTGTAATTACTTCAGGGAGGTGAGGTGGGCATGTGGTGCTGTCTTTAAATTTACTGAATTTGGATTTGTTGTAACTTAAATTTACCTCTAGCTGTTCATCTTCCAAAAGACTTATGACCAGCCACCTGATGTCTCTGACTGCATCTTCATTGTTTAGGAAAATAAAGAGGTTGTAAAATACCATGGTTTGGAGGTAGGTCAGTACTGTATATCTGGCATGCCAAGAACTGCTTCTTGCTGTCTGTAAGAAGTGAAAACAGTGCTGATAAGAACATGAGGTAACAGAAAATTATACATATTTAATAATTCAATGTTTTTCTACTTTTATGAGTATGTAAGCTCATTTTTCTTTGTAATAAAAGATCTTAAGAGGTAGGTAAAGTTAGTTTTTTTAAAGTAAGAGTGGTTGAGAGGAAAGAGATACAGATAAAATATCAGTTTTACAAGTAAGAACTATGTATAATTAATGACTCTACAAAGGGTTACACATTATTTTATTTTACTTTAACAGCAGGTAGGGTACTGAAAGCAAACAAGATTAGGAACTGCTAAATTCCACTACTAAGAAAATAACAATTTTGGGCAGTTAAACATTTTTCTTTGTTAATCAGGACTCAAAATTTGAAAATCATGGGAACATATCTTTTTTACATTATGTAACGTGTAAGCTGGATGAAGTGTACTGAAAATGCAGTCAAAATATACAATCATTGAAGTCTTTCTAGCATCAACTAGGAAATATAAGTAAAAAGTAATGGTAAAAGGGAAGGACCATCTTCTCTCAAACACTTTCTATCCAAAGTGCTTCATTAGTTAGCTATTTCTGCATACATAACAAAGTTTGGGGATTAAGTGACTTAATCAAGATCACAGAAGCTGGTGGTAGTGTCACGGAGAAAATTGAAATCTTTAGTACGTCTTCTCTTAGAATGAAAGAAAATTCAGAATAAAAACAAGTATCAAGTTTTGTGTGCACTAACTGATACTGTGAAATTCTTATAATAGTAAACCAAAATTCTAACCAAAAGATATAAATATTTTAACTATACACTCTTACCTGTTTTAGCACCTGAAGTACCAAAGGCACTTGATGAGGGTAAAGCAACCCCTGAGACATTAGTGATAAACACAACTTTGCATCTCTTTTCAGTTCATCATAGCTATTGTCATTTTCCACGGGGGCAATCTAAAGAACAAATAAACCAAAGACATGAAATGGAAAATAACTGTCAACAAGTATGGAAAAGCATCACTAGTTGAAAGCAACCACATTTTTACTTGACTATCCCCCTCCCCCCCATCCAGCTAAAGTATCTGCAGCAAATCCCAGACATATTTAACCCATACATATTTTGTAATGATGAACATTTTAATCTTTAGATTTATTTATTGACTAAAAAAACTCAAAAATGGTCATATTTGAAAATTTCAGTGGTTTTTTCTATTAGCTATCAGTATTTTCCTAAACTGTCACTGACTATTAGTGATGCAATGTTGTTGGCAAACTTATCATATATCTGTCAAGATCTTATCTAATAGTAAAAAGATTATTTCAATGAATATTAAGTTACCATCCACCCAATAATTTTCTATGGCTATTCTGTATCATTTTGATCCAACCAAATTAGCTGTAAAAACCCATTAACCATTAGATGATAAATATAAATTCCTTTTGAATGTCAGAAGGAGTGCATTTTTTTTGCTTAAAGATTTATTTTTATTTATTTATGCATACAAGAACTGGGGTCCAGGCCAGAGATGCGGTGGGTGAGAGGATTTACCACAGACAGAGTGGGAAGCAGAACAGGCGGATCTACTGAGATACACTGCTGAGGGGGAGCAGCGGGCAAGACAGGAGAGGTCTGCTGCACCATGTGGGTTAGCTCTCTGGCCAGGGATGGAATTCATGCCACGTGGCTGGTGATAGCTTGCCAGCACTGAGACTAACCCCTGTGTCACCAAGGAGGCCTAGAAGGGGTGCATTTTTCATTTCAGTGATAACCTTACCTTAAAAAACAAAGGAAGAAGCTGGAGTTGTTCTGTTACTGCTGTAGAGAAGGACCTTCCTGCACTTGCCATCAACCATTTCAATACTATTTGGGAACAAACATTAAGAAAATCAGATTTTTGCAATCCAGTTAGATCACACAGTAGAATATTGTAATGCTAATGTCAGAGAGCCACTCTGATATTTCTTTAATGTTAAAAAAGATATCATCTATTTACCCTCACATATTAGGCACTGATTGATCAGTAGTATGACAGGAACTGTTAAAAAAGAATATGTACCAATCCAAGGTACCAAAGTCACTCTCAAAGGATGAATTAGCAAATTACTAAGTCTACCAAATATCTACACCAAATACCAATTAAAACCAGCCCTCAATAATCCTAATGAAGAAAAAAAGATGACAGTGTCGGTTATACCTAGATTTCCTAGGTATTAAAAATAATAAGATATCCCCAATAACTAACAATTTTGGAAAACAAAACACACACAACAAAGTTGGACAAATCATACTTCCAGATTTAGAAACTTACTACAAAGCTATAATGATAAAAATAGTGTAGTACTGACATCAGTACCAGATATATAGATCAATGGAAGAAGCCAAAGAACCAAGAAATAGGCCCTCACACGTATGGCCAATAATTTTCAACAATGCCAATGCCAAGACTATTCACTGAATAAATGTCAGTCTTTTCAACAAATGGCACTAGGAAACTGGATATGTAGAAACAAAAGAAAAAGCTGGAACATTATATTAAATACAGAAAAAACTTTGGTGTCTAAAAGGACACTGTCAATGAAGTGAAAAGATAGAATGAGAGAAAGTATTTGCAAATCACAAACCAGATAAGGGACTGATATCCAGAATATATAAGGACTACAACTCATTAACAATGCATCGACCAAGCTCAAAAAAGTTCTTCACATACATTAGAATAGCTACAGTCAAAAATCAGAAAAAGTATTGTCAAGAATGGGAAAAATTTGAACACTTTAGCACTGCTAGTTGGAACAGAAAATAGTGTGGCTATTATGGAGGTAGATATTCAAAAAGTTAAACATACAATTACTATATGCTTTGGGCATAGCCACCTTCACTATCCAAAAATAATTGAAAGCAAGGAGGACTCAAAAAGATTCTCTGCACTAATGATCGCTGAGATATCTATCATTCACAGTAGTCTAAAGGTGTAAACAACGTAAAGTTTAGCAGATGCATGGATAAATATTGAAACCACTATGCAAAATAAAAAGAGCTAGCTATAAAGACAAAAATTATATGATTCCACTTGTATGAGGTACCCAGACAGATAAATTCATAAGAAGGGAAGAGAATGGTTATTGCCAGGGGTTGGGAGAAGGGAGCTATTATTTAACGCACGCAGTTTCAGTTTTGCAAGATGAAAAGATGGGTGACAGTGGTGCTGGTTGCACAACAAAGTAAATGTATTTAATACCATTGAAATGTAAATGTTACATAATGCGTATTTTGCCATAAAAGAGGGAGAAAAAAGTCATGAGGATAATATAAATGTTTTTAAGCAAGTTTATACTAATTTTAACCACTCACTAGTTTTTAAGAGTTTAATGCCCTGAGTTCGTTCATCTTCTTCACCAATTCCATTTTCTTCCATAACATGGTTTTGAATTTCTTCATCAACATCCATGAGGGGTTTTAATTTTTCCAGAACTCGAGCAGTAAACTCAGGGACACGAGGGGATGTTGTTGGCGCAGTGTTTGGCAAAGAAACATCTATCATGAATATGTAGGTCAGTACACTGTAACATAAAATACATATAGTAAGAAGAGATTTCCACATTACACAAAAAAACTGAGGTTTAAAAATTATGACACAACTAAAGTAAAATTTCCCATGATACTGTCTGAAGCAAGTATCTTATGTCTGTGCCTGAAAATCTCAGGTACGACAAACTGGGATGTGGTAACTTATTCAACTCTAGCCTGTGAACAAACTGCCATGCTATTTTATATTCAGAGACTCATATCTAATATGAAATGTAATAAAGGGAGAAGACACATTGAAATTTAATAGCAACATAACTGATATGTACTACTAGATATTAAAATTTAATATAAGAGGCATATACCACATCATGGAAGAAATAATACCTACCTCCCTATTCTTTCCCTGACATTTTTGTAAACCTGGGTGAGTTTGGGCTCTAGGTACTTCAGCAGTCTGTGCAATAGCTCAGGCACTCTCCACTCTTGCTGGGCAAGGCCACCTTGCAGTACATAGAGTCGACTGAAATGAAAGCACAGATACTGTGTTAGAGCCTCTCTTTGCTTTTACATACTGACAGTAGATACTAATGATGCCTATATATTTCACTTAAAAGTTTTTTTCTCACCTAATAATGAAATTGACAACTCAAATAGTAACTTTATGAAATTTTATTATTTCTCCTATATCATTTCCCCTGTACTCTCATTTCAACTCCACTATTAACACAATAAAAAAGAAATACTGACTTTAGGATACTCATTGCATTAACCTCTAAGCTCCAGAAGTTTCCATACAAACAATAGTAATGGTGTTCTTGTTAACAGGATTATATAGCTTATCTTTCCTTATCTACTAATTTTTCCCAGCTCTTTAAGCCCACCAAGCATATTTTTCCTTAAAATGATCAGTCTCTTCTTCCTTATAGGAAAGACTGAAAAAGTGTTAAGTCAGTACTGTTATAGCACACAAAGCAGCCCTGTGAAAGATCTGATAGCAAAGAAGAATGAATCTGACTTATGTTTGGACTGTCCAGTTTGCCTCTATTCCTCCTACTTGTCCCCAAGTAACAAATAATTGTTCAAGTACAAATATTCCTACTGAGTATCAATGTTATCTAGCTTTGGATCTCATAATCTCCTAGAAGAATGTAGTTACATTATCTAGCCTCTAGGCATATAGACAGTTCACTTTCATTTATATTATCAGTTAACAGAAAACTTTTTGTTAACCTTGTAAGTTTTCTTTTTATTTACCATGCATCTACAAAGGATCCTCCTTCACCACTCAGTGGCGATTCCAACAGCAGTTCAAAAAGCCAATGAAGTTTTCGGGGATCTCTGCTTTCCTGTATTAAAAATACAAATTAACAATTGGAACAATTTTTTTTAATGAGATAGATTGTATTATTTTAGAGATATTTTAAATAAAGCCAAACTGAAACTCATAGATAAACCAAACTCAAATATATCATCACAGTTCAGGTTATAAATTAACAATAAGAAACTCGTTGCCTCAAGGATTGTCTTTAAAGTATATAAGACATGGACGTATTAGTAGCAAAAATGATACCTATAACCTATCATCTGCCCTTTACTACATGTAAGTTACATTTCCAGAAATATGATTCGACATATTTAATCAAAAGATATATGATTACCATGCATGTAAGATACAAATTCTTGGAATTATCATATCAGGCTTATTTGAAAAACTAAACAGAAAAATCTCCAATCATCTAAGATGATTAAACTATGAATAAATTTCAAGATTTAAGAGGTATAATGAGATCCCACACATATGAGGCAGGTATAAAAGAGTATGAACAGGTCAATGACACACAAGATAGAAGAACTTACACAGGATGTTGCTATACACGTTCCCCAGTCATTATATGTTTCTACTGTAATGTTGGACAATGCTGTTCTAATCAGAGGGCACAGAAGCTCCCAAAGCTGCTCCACCTACTCAAAACAAAACATGGGGAAAAAAAGACACTCAGCATTTTTCTTCATCTATCGTTTCTTGGTAACATATACATACAAACAGACACTTCATTTAAATTATTTCTTAAAACACTCAAATAACACTGGTCAACATTGATATCGTTACTGACTTAAAAAGGCCCTAATCTGTAGTATCTTGGTGTGCTGAACATGAATATGACCCTGAAAATGTTTTACTTGCTCTCATTTTGAAGATACTTCATATATTTTATTTTATATGTTTTTATATTTATATTTTATATGTTTCACTCTGTGAAACTGCAACAACATCCTAAATCAACATAGGATGCAGTATTACATCACACTGCATAATGCCATCATGCACACATCATCCAGAGTTGACTGCATCATTTTCTGATGCAATGCAATACTACTGCCAGGCAGCTGTTGAAGTACGCTGATGTCAGCAGTGCACTATAGAAAGCCCTGTCGGAAAGGTTGAATATTGAAATTATTTCAGACTTTGTGCAAAAAAGTTTAAGCTACTGTTCCACAGAAGTGTTATTATTTTATCCATTTAGGAACAATACAGAACAGTTATGCCTCGAAAACGCGTTAATAGCGTGGACAATTTCTGCTCTATTTGTGGGGAAGCGACAGTTGCCAACCAGAAGAAAAGGATCACTTCTGAAGTGAAGAAGGTTTATGATCTTTACTTCGGGTGCAAGGTTGGTGACCAAGACAAGCCTTGGGCCCCACATATATGCTGTGCTACATGGACAACACAGTTTTCACAGTGATTAAATGGCAAAAGACCATCAATGCCGTTTGCAGTCCCCATGGTGTGGAGACAGCGAAGCAACCACATAAAAGACTGCTACTTCTGCTTGATTCCTCCTCTTTCCGGCGGAATAATGAAGCAAAAGAAGTCGAGAACAGTCTACCCAAACATTCCGTCTGCATTGAGACCAGTTCCACATGGTGAGGGACTTTCTATTCCAGAACCCAGCAGAATATTCTCTTGATTCATCTGATGAGGACAAGGGTGAGCCGACCTGTTCTCCTGTCCCATCAGCATGCAGTGATCCAGATTTTCACTGTGGTGCATCATCAACCCCACACAGACAAACACAGGAAGAACTAAATGACTTGGTTCGTGATTTGGACTTATCCAAGAACAAGGCAGAATTGCTAGGATCAAGATTCCAACAATGGAATCTTCTAGAAGATAATGTCACAATTACTTTCTATCGAAAGCGCCATCAGCAGTTGGAGCCTTTCTTCAGAAAGGAAAGTATTCTGGTATTCTGTTCCGATATTGAGGGCCTCATGAATGCCTTAGAAATCACTCATGACCCACAAGAATGGAGACTGTTTCTAGACTCTTTGAAACTGAGTCTTAAGGCTGTGCTTTTGCACAATGGAAACCGTCTTCCACGTATTGCAGTGGCGCATGCTGTCCACATGAAAGAGACATATGATAACTTAAAGCAGCTACTGAATTCCACTGAGTATAACAAGTACAGCTGGCATATCTGTGGTGATTTGAAGCTAGTTGCCCTTTTAATGGTACTGCAGCAGGGATATACAAAATGCATGTGTTTCTTATGTGAGTGGGATAGCCGAGCACGTGAATTGCACTACTTGCGGAAGGAATGGACTCGCAGACAAAATGTAGCAGTTGGAGAGAAGAATATCCAGCACCCAGCTCTAGTCAAGGCTCACAAAATCTTGCTACCACCCCTTCACATCAAACTAGGTTTGATGAAGAATTTCGTGAAAGCCATGGACCAGACCTCATCAGCTTTCCAATACCTGCATGAAAAATTTCCTTGACTCAGCGAAGCAAAGACTAAAGAGGGAGTTTTTGTGGGTCCTCAGATTCAAGAGCTCTTCAAAGATGACCGGTTCAACAACCTGCTGCAGGGTGATGCAAAACAAGCACGGAATGCTTTTCACCTAGTGTCTACAAACTTTCTTGGGAATGTTAGGGCAGGAAACTACAAGGAACTAGTAGAAGACATGCTGATGCAGTATCAGAAACTTGGCTGTAATATGTCTCTAAAGATCCACTTCCTTCGTTCCCATCTGGATTTCTTCCCTGAAAACTGTGGTATGGTTAGTGATGAACATAGCGAACATTTTCATCTAGACAGCGCATCAATTGAACAAAGATACCAGGGAAAATGGTCCACTACAATGCTGGCTGACTACTGCTGGACACTCCCCAGAGATGCTTCTGAGCAGCTGTACAAGAGACAGGTGAAGATATCTAAGTAGTCATCTATGACTTGATTTTTACAGGTATTAACCGTAGGCCTATTACTATTGGCATGCATTTCATGATGTAAACATCAATTTATTGCAGATTACAAAAAAAAATCTAGACCAAAATTAGAATTTGACTGTCATATTTGTGTTGAGCACATACAAATTGATAGGAAACGACTAATTTTATTTCAGTAACATTACTTTTTTTTTTTAAAGATTTATTTTATTTATTTTTTTATTTATACATACAAGCTGGGGTACAGGCCAGAGGTGTGGGGCGGCGAGAGGGTTCACCAGAGACAGAGCGGGTAGCAGAACAGGCAGATCAGAAATACACTGCTGAGGGGAGCAGCGGGCGAGGCAGGAGAGGTCTGCCGCACCATGTGGGATTCTCCCCGGCTGGGCATCGAACTCGCGTCGCCGCTGCCGACAGCTCCACAGCGCAGCGCTTAACCGCTGCGCCACCGGGGAGGCCCCAGTAACATTACTTTTGTAAAAATTTGTTGACTAGTGTAATTCAAGAATGTAACTTCACTATGTTATCATCACACATACCCAGGTATATAGTGAATACATTTTCCCAAACAAGTTATTTTTTAAAAAGAGGAGACACCTTCTATGTTCCTTATAAAATCTCATATACTGAAGTTTTCTTTAAAATATTTTTAATAACATAGTAGACTGCTAGGTGAAATAAACCTTAATCAATTTTAAGCTTTGCATGCTCACTGAGATCACCTGATTGAATCCTAAAGTAGGAGGCAATGACATTTTAATACATTTTAGTAATTACCCTGATTTATAATCTTCAAATTCCAAGCCTTAGCTGACTATAAATAGCCTTTAAAAAGTGTTGTTAGACAGAAACTGCCAGCATATGTGTATAGATGCTTCTCACATTTTAATGAGAATACAAATCACCTTGCGAGCTTGATAAAATGCAGAATCTGATTCATTAGATCACGGTGGGGACTGAGATGCTACTTTTCTAACAAGCCCCCAAGTGATGCCCATGCTGCAGGTCCTTGAACTGCACTTTAGTGAAAGACTACATGGGACAAATGAGGAGGGAGGGCTTGGGATAAAATTTCCAGTAGTAGATTAAAAATAAGAGCCAAACAAAAAAACCATTATCTTAAACAACTTATAAGGAAAGGAGATATGCACTGGAAGCGGTAACTCAAAATGACATATATAGCATGACAAGGATTTTATGTGACATGTTTAAATGAATTGTATAGTATGTGAGCAAAGAAAAGGGCACTATTACAAATCAACAAATATTTTTACATAAAAAGATGTGGATATTTATAAATTATATTAAAACGTGTTCATGTGCCTCTATAAGTATATGTAATTAAGTAGGCTAAAAGCAGTATTTTTATCTTTTCTCTGAGGAAGTGGCACCCTACATTATATTTAGGTATTTTTCCAGGTTATTTTTAGTCTAGAGCATTTTGTTAAGAAACTAACCTTAGGGGAGGTAAGCAAAAAAATAAATCTTACAATTAAAAAGAGAGACACTTAAGAAAAGAAAAAAATGTTGTCAAAGCCAACTTCAGTAAGACCAAGTATTTTTCAAGAGAAACTGAAATCTCTCTTTACATGACATATCCTGATTTTTTCCCTAATGCTGACAAGTATTTCAAAATTTAAAAGACACTGAATGTTGCCTTTAGGCCACTCAGTCTGTGGCCTATACTCAAAAATAATACAGAATGAACATTTCACAAGTTAAATATCAATATATACAGTGCTGGGCATTGCTACATATAAATGGATAATTAATTTGAACAGAATATGTGCTTATAAATACATCACCTTTTCAAATGTCCAATGCTTAGATCCTCTGATTAAACCAGCTATAATTTCTGCAACACATCGCTGGGTACTTTCATGTGAATCTGCAACCAAACGTTCTAAATGGGGCTTCAGAACTGGCAGAAAGGCATCATCAAAATTTCTGAAAATACCCTATTAAAAAAAAAAAGTTCTACAGTAATCAAAACTGAACTATTATCACTGTTGTGATATGCTTGTATTTGCTTATTACATTACTATGTTTAAAAAAAATTCTCAAATGTTCTTTCCCTTTAGAACTGTTTTTTTTTTTTTTAAAGATTTATTTATTTATGCATGCAAGCTCGGGTACAGGTCAGAGGCATGGGGTGGCGAGAGGGTTCACCAGAGACAGAGTGGGGAGCAGCACAAGCAGATCGACGGAAATACACTGCTGAGGGGAGCAGCGGGAGAGGCAGGAGAGGCCTGCCGCGCCATGTGGGAATCTCCCCGGCCGGGCGTCGACTGCCGACAGCTCTACAGCACAGCACCTAACCGCTGCACCACTGGAGAGGCCCAAGAACTTAACTGTTTTAAGAATGTATGAGTTAAGATGGCAAGAATACTGACATTTTATATACTATATTAAAAATACCATCAATATATAATCAAAACCAAAATATCATCAGACCACTCTCTGACCTTAAAGATATCTCACCTCAAAAATAATCAAATGAACATCAAAATACCTATAGTTTTGTTTTTGTTTTTTTTTAAGAGCCTAGATGTTTAAGTCACAATCAATACTACTGGTGTACTTCTAGAGCCATCTGAGGTAAAGATAACAGATGGCTAATATCAAGCTCTGCTACTTTAAAATACATGAACGTGAACCTACAAAATAACAGTCACTAGCTTTATGAAGAAGAAATATAAACAGCATAGTTACCTTAAAGAGGCAAAAACGACGAGGGTTAAATTTATCTTTTCCTTTTCTGTCTTCTAAAGATAGAAAAGTAATTAACTGTTCAACAAACTTAGGATCAGAAAAATGATCAAATACAATCTGTTCCGCCTATAAAGTTAAAAAAAAAAAGAAAAAACATTTAGGATTTAAAATGTTTGAAAACATAATGCTGAAAGGTTGATTTAACCATGCTATTTTGACACTCAAGAGTATGCTGTGATTTAGTTCTAATGAGTTTTTAGTCCTCACAGAAGATTTTCTAGAACCAAAATATATATGAAGTTAAAATGTAAGCAATAACTAGAGGTTTCCTTTCAGATCTTCAAATTTGGATTTCATTTCTTAAACTGCAAATTAAGACTAACAAATGTTCTGCCTGAGAAATGAATACTTAGTGCTATTGTGTGACATCTTGTGTGGAATTGCAGAAAATCCCCCAAACTGTAAGCCAACTCCAGCAAATCATTTCCTCATTTATAAAACACTGGAAGTTAAAAAGTACAGGATTATAAAATAAAAGCAATAACACCATTAATTTAATTGGGAAAACAAAAACTTAAAAGGTCTTAACTTTCAGAATGATAAAAGAATTAAGTTCTACAAAAACTTAGGAGTTTGAGCTTAAAACTACAAATGTTTACATAGTAAGTACCCATCATTTATGTGCAATAAAAAACTAAAATTATTTTTGCCTTCAGGGATTATTACCAGGCAGAACCAATAACATAAAAAACAAGATAACTACATAAAATGAGTACTAAGTGGCATATTAAGTTGAGAGTAACATTAGATACAAAAGACTCATGCCAACTGGCCCCCTAGAATGGTGTGTGTGTGTGTGTGTGTGTGTGTGTGTGTGTACACACATACATTTACCAATATTAAACTCAGCACCATAATGAAATAAATGAGTTGGTGTGGGGGAGGGGAGGAGGCCAAAACCCAAACTGAGTTTCAAGTAAGTTAAGTGTCCCAGAATGGATTTGAACCAGGGTGTTTAGACACAGTGGAAAAGGAATTCTTACTTACCTCTGTCAAATCCTCCCTGCTTCTGCCAAGTTTAGGCTGCTCTTCTACACCAGCATAAACAACCATATTCCTACAGTAAAATTTGTATTTGTAATATGTGTAATATATATAGGAAAAAACATTTTTGGACAGAAAGCATTAGAAAGCACTTTTAATGAACTCTAATTAGAAGCTAAGTTTGGGATATGAGTATATCACTAACAGATTCAATCTTTAAAATCTACCAGATACTGTCTCTTAATGACAAATTATTGGAATCAATGAGAAATAATTCTCTTGCTTGGGTTAGAAATGTGTAATATTCATAAATAGGAATATTACTTACAGCAGCTTTTAACAAACTCCTTAGACATATTATGATGAGACTAAGGAAGTCTAAGTGTTTCAGTGGAAAGACAAAGAGGCAAGATTGAGGCACAGCACTGACAAAAGAAAAAGCATCATATGTCTTTGGTGGTAAAATATCTCTAGCCACTTCCAAGTGCCTCTGAACCGCCCCAGAAATACGAAAATGATAAACTGAATCTTATAAAAAACAGACTGCTTAAGACTAAGGTGCATGGCAAGTTGCAACTTACTGTGGCCACGTGTAGTATCCCCAATGAGTTTTTTCCACAAAGCAACTTGATTCCCATTCTTTTTTAGTTCTTGGTACACTTCTACTATCATAATGCAACCAATGATTATCAGGTCTATCACCAGCAAGAATTTGGATGGGTTTAGTATGTCCACCTAAGGAAAAGACAATTACATACGATAAATTTTAAAAAACCCATGCAACAATTATTTTCAACTCCAAGATTCTTAAATTTCATTTAAGGTGCATATAAATCTATATCTCACCACCTCACACCTGAGAGGATGGCACACATTAAAAATACAGGCAATAACAAATGCTGGAAAGGATGTGGAGAAAAAGGAACTCTTCTACACTGCTGGTGGGAATGTGAACTGGTCCAACCACTATGGAAAGCTGTATGGCGATTCCTCAAATTGCTAAACATGGAGCTCCCATACGACCCAGCAATACCACTTTTGGGAATTTACCCAAAGGA
>PVIJ01003370.1:125739-137020 GCA_004024925.1 Scalopus aquaticus | reverse complement strand
AATAACCCAATCAAAAAATGGGCAGAAGAGCTCAAAAGGCACTTCTCCAAAGAAGAAAAGCAAATGGCCAACAGATACATGAAAAAATGCTCAACATCACTTATAATCAAGGAAATGCAAATCAAAACCACTATGAGATACCACCTCACACCTGTGAGGATGGCACACATTAAAAATACAGGCAACAACAAATGCTTGAAAGGATGTGGGAAAAAAGGAACTCTACTACACTGCTGGTGGGAATGTGAACTGGTCCAACCACTATGGAAAGCTGTATGGCGATTCCTCAAACTGCTAAACATGGAGCTTCCATACGACCCAGCAATACCACTTTTGGGAATCTACCCAAGAGATGCAAAAACACTAATCCGAAAGGATACATGCACCCGTATGTTCATTGTGGCACTGTTCACAATAGCAAAGGTATGGAAGCAACCCAGATGTCCAAAAATAGATGATTGGATCAAGAGGATGTGGTACATATACACAATGGAATACTATTCAGCATGGAAAGAAGATAAACACATGTAATTTGCAGCGACACGGATGGAATTAGAGGGGATCATACTCAGTGAAATAAGCCAGAAAGAAAAAGAAAAATATCGAATGGTTTCACTTATAACAGGACTATAAGGAAACCAAATAGGAGAGAGACAATCAGTGGTGGGGTGGGGGGGCAGAGGAAGGGAAGGAAAATCACACAAAATGGAATAGAAAAGAACACAAGGGACCATGGAGATGGATCACAGGTGAATTGGTGGTGGGCTACCCAAGGGGAATACAAAATGTAAAACACATAAATAACAATAAAAATATATATTAAAAAAAAAAGAATAGGAGGGATCAACGTGTTGGCACTTTACAAATTGTGGGTCATTCTGGTTTCCAATATTTTCATAGCCACAATCCAGGAGCTGAAACATTTTTAGGTGAAAGTGCCCTTTACAAATGCATTACCTGGAACTCAGTCCCTGTCTCTGCAGCTCTTTGACCCAGCCAGATTATGCCAGAAGACTGCATCCAAGATCTCGCCTGCTTTAGCTCAGTCAAAAAGAAAACACATGGCCTAGGAGCCAAAGTCTGCTTCCAGTTCCAGTGCTGACCCCCTAAATAAGGCACTGGACCTCTAAGGGCTGATTTCTTCTTCTATCACTATAGTGTGGTCTGACTTCTACGACTCTGAGTCATTAGGAGATAACTTCTGAGATCCCTTAGAAATTTTGTCAAGAGAAAATTTAAACCTACTAGTGATTCCTAGCATATAAACAGAAACTGCACTCAAATGAAAGATTTTGTCAAATATATGGGGACGAGTTAATCTTAGGGAAGAAAGGAGGCTCTTAATGAAACCACTAATCTTCAGACTGAACATACCTGGTATTCCTTCTGGCTAATACCACATAAAGCAGATTTAGAATTTATTAATGCTATTGCAAGAAGTTGCACTTTCTGCAAAACATCTTATAGGTTGGGAGTCCTTTCATTCGCCTGCCTGTTTTACTCTCTTTTTGTTTAGATTTTTTTTTTAAATTTTACTTATACATACAAGCTGGGGTACAGGCCAGAGGCGTGGGGCGGCGAGAGGGTTCACCAGAGACAGAGCGGGGAGCAGAACAGGCAGATCAGAAGTACACTGCTGAGGGGAGCAGCGGGCGAGGCAGGAGAGGTCTGCCACACCATGTGGGATTCTCCCCGGCCGGGTGTCGAACTCGCGTCGCCGCTGTCGACAGCTCCACAGCGCAGCGCACAACCGCTGCGCCACCGGGGAGGCCCCTGTTTTACTCTCTTATCCTATCAGCTCTATATTTTTTCTCTGTGACATTATTTGGGATGACCTTTGCCATGTAGTCCCCTAATATTCAGCTGCTGAATGGACATTTTATAGCCATACAACGGAATAAGACTCAGCTATGTAAAAAAGAAAAGAAAAAGGCAAAGGAAAAAAAAAAACATGGATGAATCAACAGGGATGTATCTTAAACATGATATGCTAAGTGAAAGAAATGTGATTCAAAGACTGCATGCTGTGTGAGGCCATTTACATGGCATTCTGGAATAGGCTAAGCTATACAGATAGAGAACAGATAAATGGCTGCCAGAGGTTAGGGATGAGGATGGATTTGATTACATAGAGGCAGTACTAAAGAATACTTTGGGTTGATGGAATGGCTTTTGTGTCTTGGTTGTGGGGATGATAACATGAGTGTCCATTTGTCAAAACTCAAAAGAATGTGCAATAAAAAGCACATACATTTAAAAGTATTTTTTTAATTGCTGTTGCAATACCTCTCTCCAGGTTATTTCCAGGTTCTACTTGAAGGTTTCAGAAATCATTGAGCCTATTATTGCAGAATTCCTCAGTCACCATGGGAATGGGTTACAGCTTACCAAGATATTAAAAATCTCAGCTCTCGGGCTGAAGGGCATCACTGAACTACTCTTTCCCATGGTGGGCTGTAAAACTTTTTTCGTTTGCTAACATTGCCATAACATGAAAAAGGCTACACTCAAAGATTTCTGCCTATCTGCAAAGTTTATTCCCATAAGTGTTTTTCTTTTTCTTCAAATAAATTTTCTCCTTCCTTATATGTCTGATAGCTTATCAATTATTTAAACACTTGCTATATTTTTCATATTCCCACCATCACTGATTTTTCTGTAAGTAAAAATGAATGACTCCTTGGACTGATCCTCAAATGGCATATCACCTCCAAAACATGATCCTTATTTCAATATTTCTTCCATATCTCCAGAATAGAACACGATATTTAATTTTCAGCTAGCAGAGTCTCTACATAAGGAAAACATTTTTTGTTGAAACTGGTCCCATGATTCCTGCCTTCCCACTTCCAACAGAAGATAAAGCTCTTTTTTTAGGGGCTGAAAGTATTAGACGGTCTCATGATCATCAAATGCTGTGGTCTAGCCTGAGGTCTTGAAGCACTTTCAAATTCTAGCATTTGGGGACAAATCAGTAAAAGAAATTCATAGACTTGAAACCAACAAAGAGGTCAACAACAACTGTACTTCAGCCACCAGCCCCCTCTCTCAGCATCTATAAATGGGTCCACATCTATAAAAAGGCCCCCAGTTGTCACGGCACCTCCTTGGCCCCCCTCCAACACTATGGCATTTCACGTCTAGAGCTCCTTATTGCCCTAGCCACTTTTTCTCAAATACTCCCATCTTCCAGGGAACAGGAGACATTTCTCAGATTCCAGCTAGTCTTCTCAGGAAAGCGTTCCTTACTCCCAAAGCACCCTGCCACCTACTTGGTCCACATTCCAATGGACAGACATTGCCAAAACAGAATGCAGTCAATGAGATATAAATTTATCTCTGGTGGGTTTATGGAACATCAAGAGAACTCCCCTGGTCTATGACTTGGAATATAACAAAACTAGTTTTACAATTGGGTAAAAATCTACCAACACAAGACATTCCTTCAATGGATCTTTGAAATACACATTGCCAATTATTCAAATTTAACCACAGAGGATTTTTCTAGTGTCTATTAGTGTCTAAGTCAAAGGTATACAAATAAAACAAAGGCTATTTCAATAGACTAGAAATATAAGTGAAATCTATGCTAAAGCAATTTAACACTTTGTGGTCCGCTCTCTTATTAGTACGTGTTTTTTGTCACCAGTATCAGGTGGCCACTCACATATTAATACATGTTCATCTAGTCTCTGGTTTTTCATGCCAAGGTGGATTTATTTGGAACTATTAGGAGCTATTTCTTTGATCATACTTAGTCTAGAAGCTTTACACATTGTTTTGGTGAAAGTGTGAGGTGTTTTATGAGAGATATTACAGTTTTTTTTAATATCCAGTAGTTCTGGAGTTATTGAATGCTTATACCATTCATGTGGTGGCACAGAAAATGGCCGGCCCCAAGGGCTGGTAAATTTAAAGGGCACCGGCACACAAAGTGTTAAAAGCAGAATTTTTGCATGACTAGGTCTATTAAAAATGAGAAAAATTCTACACTGTTGTGCCAGCAAGCACAGGACAGGTTCTCTCTGGATTCCAGCAAATGGATAAAGGAGAGTCCTGGGGGATGGGGGGTGGGGAGGAAGTAGGAGTGGATGAGGAAGAGTGGGGGGGGGGCTGGGGGTGGGAGGCAGGAGGCTGGCAGGGCTTCTAGCCGCCAGCGAATCTTTACACTTATCTTTCTCTGGTGTTCTCTCATGGTCTCTTCCTCTCATAGCCATCGCTTGTCCTCTCACAGCCGCTCTCTTTTGCTGTCTCCATCTCTGTATGACACCGCCCTTACAGCCTCACCTCCAGGCTCAGGTGTGCTTTATGCATGCCCACACCACACTCCAGCTGTCCACAATCAGGCACGCATGCCCCGCGCCCACACTCCCAAGTGCCTTCTGCATTCAAGGCCACAGGTGATAGCCAGAGGTCAGTGGCTTGAAAGCCTGACCAATTTCACTTACCCTACAGACACTAAAGAAAGAATGAAAATACAAAGCATAGACTGGGAGAAAAAAATTGCAGAAGATATATCTGATAAATAACTGCTATCCAAAATATATAAAGAAATCTTAAAATTCAGCAAGAAAATGAACAACCCAATTAAAAAATGGGCCAAAGACCTGAAGAGACACCTCACCAAAGAAGATATGTGGATGAAAAATAAGCTGCTTCACATCATATGTCATTAGGGAAATACAAATTAAAGCAATAAGATACCATTTAAAAGACTTTCCTCTTACAATGGGCAAAATTAAGCACACTGACTACAACAAATACTGATGAGAAGTGGGATAAGAACTTTCATTTATTGCTGGTAGGAACGCAAAATGATACAGCCTCTTTGGAAGACAGTTGGGCAGTTTCTTATAACACTAACCACACTCTTACCACATATTCTAGCAATCATACTTTGTAGCCACCCAAGGGAACTGAAAACCTATGTCCATACAAAAGCTTGTACATGCATGTTTACAAAAGCTTTTTTCATAATTGCCAAAGCTTGGAAGCAACCAAGATGTTCTGCAGTAGGTAAGTGAACAAATGAACTATGGTACATCCAGACAATGGAATATTATTCCATACTAGAAAGAAATGAGCCACCGAGTCATATAAAGAAATGGAGGAACCGGAAGCATATGCTTAAAGGAAAGAAGCCATTTAAAACGGCCACATACTATATGGCTCCAACTATATATGACCAGTCTGGAAAAGGCAAAACTATGAGGACAATCAAAATGTCAGTGGTTTCCAGAGGTTAGAGGGAAAACAGGGATTTTAGCGCAGTGAAACTAGTCTATATGACACTGTGATGGTGGTTACATGTCATGATATATTTGTAAAAATTCATAGAATATAAAGCATCAAGAGCAAACCCTAACTAAGGTAAACCATGGACCTTGGTGATATTGAGAGGTCAGTGTAGGTTCATTGACTGTAACAAATGTACCCCACTGGGGCCAGATGTTGCTACTGGGGAGACTGTGTATGTTGGGGGACAGAGGGTACTTGGGAATGCTGCATTTTCCACTCAACTTTATTGTGAACCTAAAATTACTCTTTAAAAAGGAAGCATTTTTTTTAAAATGGGTAGAACAGCATTTCAGGATGTTAGGAGGTGTTCCTGTTTCTCAGACAAAAGGAAATCATCACAGCCGCAAGCAGAAGCCAGGGAAACAGCCCACGCACCACCTCGATGATTTCTGGTTCTCTTTGTACCTGTGTCATTTTGTAAAATACCCTCCCTTCAGACTTGAGACATTAAGTGAAAGAAAGTGGCTTCTTTCACTTAATCATATGCCTCAATTTCCTCCATTTCTTTTTTTTTTCCTTAAAGATTTACTTATGCATATAAGAACTGAGGTGTAGGCCAGAGGTGTGGAGTGGTGAGAGGATTCACCAGAGACAGAGTGGGGAGCAGAACAAGCAGATTGACTGAAGTACACTGCTGAGGGGAGCCGCGCACGAGACAGGAAAGGTCTGCTGTGCCATGTGGGAAGCTCCCTGGCTGGGTATTGAACCGGTGCTGTGGATAGCTTCATAGGCTGAGACTTAACCCGTTGCAACCCCAGGGAGGCCAGTTTCCTCCATTTCTTTACATGGTTTAGTGGCTCATTTCCTTCTAGCATGAAATAATATTCCATTGTCTGGATGTACCATAGTTCACTTATCCATTTACCTACTGAAGAGATGCTCTCCCTCTTCTCCAGTTCATGTGTGAACTGACCACTGGCTCTCCCCTCCATCCCATGCACTCAACAGATCAACCAAACCATCTGAGGTCTTTTTCTTAGCTGATGTGTGGCTTTTCAAGTCTAAAGGGCGCGAAGCATAATGTGGCTTTATTTGGCGGTAAAGAGGTAATGAATGATTAATCATTTTCACTTTTCCCACATCAGGAGCTCTCACTTCGTAAAGTATCTTGTATCCTATCTAATACTCAGATTTTATGTAATGGGACCACAGGAGAACAAAGGTGTCTATGACAAAATAGAATGTCAGTAGCGAAGGGTCATCACACTCAAAGGGAATTAAGGACTTAATTTTTCTAACTAAAATACAAAATCATCAAATTATAGACGTAGAGGATGCCTTAAACATTATTCTGCCCAGCATGAACATTTTATCAATAGAGAGATCAACAAAGGGAACCGACTTGTCAAAGGACACACAGCTGAATTAACAGTTGCAGAGCTCACTGACACTTCCTTATCTGTCCTTTCCTACCCAGTACCATTTCCACCGCAGACTCCAGGGGAACATTTTGGGAAAGCCAATAAAGGGCTTCTGACTATCCTAAAAACGCATGCAATTCTCATTTTAACATTTTAGATGAAGTGTCTATCTACCTACATGAGTACTTTCTTCTTGCTGAATTTGTTCTTTTTCTCTTGCTGCTTATCACAGATTTGGTAAGGATTGGCCCTTTCAAGACTCTCAAAACCACTATTATATGAAAAAATTCAACTGAAAATGTTCAAATGCTTACTAGGTACCAGCACCATGGACACGGGATGAGTAAGATGAGCTGTTGCCCCAAGGTCTTCACCATAAAATGAGCCAAAAGGACACGCATATAACCAGCCCAAGCTCCTGTGATGAGAAGTAGGATGCGGGTGGCTGGAGGGTAGGGGGTGCTAGTGCAGAGAATGACACATTCTACCTGGAAAGGGGTGAGTTTGGAGGCAGCCACCAGCTGCTCATGGAAGAACAAGGAATATTCCACCAGAGGGGGCAGGTTAAGGAGGTGGAGGACATTCCAGGCAGAAGATGGAGCGTGAGCAAAGCTGAGAGGCATGAAAGTGCCGGCTATTTTTGGAGAACAGTGATTAGACTGGAGAGGCTGGACGATAGGATAAAGGAAAGTGGGGTGGTGGGAGAGAAAGTTAGAAAGTTAATTTGGGGCTAGATGAAGAAACTGGAATGTCATGTCAAAAATGTTAATATGATCTCATAGTAATGGGCGCTAACGGAGGTCCTCAAGAGGGGTGTCATCATCAGATCTTTAGTTCCAAAGATGACTTTGGTACCATGTGAGGGATGGAAGAGGGGTGGGGAAAGTTGGAGGGAAGTCTAGAAACTTTCAGGCAAACCAGCTGCACCAGGGCAATCAAAGGAGCAGGGATGTAAAAGGAAGGGCTGGGTTCAAAAGAATTGTTCAAGTACTTGTCATCAGTACAGACCAAGTCATGTTCTGTTCAACCCACGGAAATAGGTGCTAAGACCATCATTTTGATGCACTCTTGAACCTCTGTGAGTTGATTCGCATTTGCCAATTTGCTGTCCTTGTGTGACAACTAATATAAATCCTGCTAATCTCTCTGTGCAACATGAAATTGAGTTGCTACTTTGGTTGAGGAGGTCCTCAGAACTGCAGTCCTTCCCGAAACTACCATGTTCTCTCTCCCAATCAGATCAATTAAAGTTTCCCTCGGAACAGTGACTCTGTGGAAGAGAACCTGTTTCACGTCCTGATTTTACCATCTTCTAGCGCTATGACCTAACCATTCAAACTAGTTTCCTCATCTGTACAAAGGGGATAATGGCAACTATATTCTCCCACTGCTTGAGAGAGAGACAGAAACAGAATTGAAGGGGACGGGTGGGGGGAGAGAGAGAGAGAGAACACTTGGCTGAGAATCATGACAGTGCTTTTAAGCTGAAGAGCATCATGCAGGGAATACTGTTATCCCTACAATCAGGACATGATGAATGGCCATAAAAACAAGGAGACCAGTTAAAAAGAAATTCTGGATGATGCAAGTAAATCAACTACTTCTCCAAGTCTCACTTCACTTCAGTAAGGTGACAGTGCTTGCTTTTGTCTGTTGGGATAAAGAACCATCTTGATGCACTTCAGTGTGGCTTTTTCTGACTCTGTCTTTCACGAATAGGACACAGGACAAGAGCAACCTTTGAATGGCAGTTCAAAATTAATTCTCTTTTTGAAACAAAAAGCAATGACAAATGTCAGATCACTGATGCATAAAAATAGGGAAAAGGCCTAGTTACTCTTAAGAATGTGGCTGGCATTGAATATATTATAGCCCAATTATGTTTCTTTTCAGAGATGTGCGGATGAGCAGATGGAAGTGGAGATTCCCAGGCCTCTAAGTTCTTGTGTGATGTGTTATCTCTTTGTGTGGTGTGGTTTAAGGCCATGGTTAGGAGGGACCACTATCGTAGGTGACCTGTGAAATAATACTGGAGTCATAGAAAAATAATACAACTTTTATTTATTTTTATCTTTTGACTGCATAGTTTTAGACATGCTCCCAATTGACGTATTGTTATTACAGTAACATAGTGTATAATTCATAAACATATAAATGTATACATATATTATGTCTACATATGTGTGTATGTGTGTTTATTGCTTCAAAATGTTTACCAAAGTGACCACGATCAAATAGATTTGGTATCCACTGTTGTCGAAGGGTTTTAGAGTTAGAGCTGAGTTTTTCTATAGCATTAATGATCTGTGTTTTTTTAATAACATTTCAGTTTTTAGTTATTCTAGGGGAGTAAAAGGGAGGAAACAGTGAATTCTACGCTGATATTGACATTGACTCACTGCAGATGCAACTGTGTGGCATTGGAGGAGTTACTTAGCTTTAGCGAGCTGCCTACCTGTCATTCCTCACTCATACAATGGGCACAATAATACATTCATGACAAAGTAACTATGAGGATTAGACAGAATAATGTTCGTTCTCACTGGGGATATAAAGAGAGTTTTTGTTTTATAATCAAGGTAGCACTGGTTTCTAACACTGACTCAGAGGTTTCGGACCACACCTCTTCAGATGAATGTGACCAGACCACACTCACCACCAAGGCGCCCTCGCCCTCCACCCGAGTCTCTTGGGCACCTTCTGCACCTGCTCCCCTCTCTGTCCCCTTCTCTGGTAGTCTCAATGCTACAGTCAGACTTTTAAGGTTTGTTATTGGCTTGGTTCTGTCTGATTCTTTGCTTCATTTGTCTATATTCCATGTATAAGTGAAACCATTTGTCTTTCTCCTTCTAACGTATTTCACTTAGCATTATGCCCACCAGTTCCATATACATCATCCAAATGATAAAGAGTTCATCTTTTTTTATAGTTTAGTAGTAATCCATGTCCTTATCCTCTCCTTTGTCCTGGGCACTTAGGTTTGTTTCCATAGCTTGGCTACGGTAAATAGGCTGCAATGAACACAAGAGTGCACATAGCCCTTCAAATTAGTGTTTTTATAGTCTCTGGGTGGAATATATTCTTTATATTCCACCTAGGAGTGAAACTGCTAGATCATATGGTAGATCCATTTTTAATATTTTGAGAAACCTCCATACTATTTTGCACAAAGGCTAGGCCAGTCTAAATTCCTACCAAGAGAGTATAAGAGTTCTTTTTTTTCTCTACTTCCTAGCCAATACTTGTTGTTTCTGGTCTTTTTGATATGGGCCATTCTTATAGGTGTGAGATGGTATTTCATTGTGATTTTGATTTGCATTTCCCTGATGATAAGTGGCAATGAGTATTTTTTCATGCACCTGTTTGCCATCTGTATGTCTTCTTTAGAGAAGTGTTTATTTAGCTCTTTGCCCATTTTCTAATTGGGTTGTTTTTCTTTTTGTTGAGTTGTATGAGTTCTTTGTAGATCTTGGATATCAGTCCTTTGTCTGTTGTATGATGTACAAATATTTTTTCCCATTCAGTTGGGTGCCTTTTGTTTTAATAGTAGTTTCCTTTGCTGTGCAGAATCTTTTTAGTTTCATGTAGTCCCATTTGTTTATATTTGCTTTTGTTTCTCTTACCATTGAAGATGAATCCACAAAGACATTACTGAAATCAATGCCATGGAGTGTTTTGTATCGTTTCTTTGTATTTTACAGCTTCAGGTCTTACATCCAAGTTAAAAGAGTGTTTTAAAGCATGTGTTTTAGATTACCCGCATTGTTCTTGCCTCATTCTCTTACCTTCTCTTCTTCCTGTCCTATATTTTTCAATGACTTACTCATTTGTTGTTATTCTGGGAAAACAATACGCCAGGAGGAGGGGTTCTAGTTCTAGCATTACCCTTCATTTTCTGTAGACATTAAAGTCCAGGTAGTATTGATTGAGCACTTCTGCTACTTGTCCAACATATGCTTAATATTATAATTGCACCCCCAGGGGGATGTGCTTTACTCTTCAAACTACGAAATTCTAGAGACCTGCTATCCAATAGAACTTCCATGACAATGGAGACATGCTTTATCTGTGCTATTCAATGTATAGGCACTAGCCACATGTAGGTGTTAAGCACTAGGAATGTGGCTACTATAGTTGAGGGACAGAATTTCAAGTTTTATTTAATTGCAAATGATTTCCATTTAAATAACCTCATGTCACTATGGGCTACCATATCCAAACTAGCATTATTAAGGCAAAATTATTGTGTCTTCCACCCCTCAAAGAGAAGGAAGTGAAAGATAAGATAAACAGATGGGATTACATCAAAATAAAAAGCTTCTGTACAGCAAAAGAGACATTAACCAAAACTAACAGATACCCTACCAACTGGGAAAAGACTTTTGCACACAATACATCTGATAAAGGACTGATAATAAAAATATATAAGGAACTCACACAACTCAACAAAAACAAAGCCAATAACCCAGTCAAAAAATGGGCAGAAGAGCTCAAAAGGCACTTCTCCAAAGAAGAAAAGCAAATGGCCAACAGATACATGAAAAAATGCTCAACATCACTTATAATCAAGGAAATGCAAATCAAAACCACTATGAGATACCACCTCACACCTGAGAGGATGG
>PVIJ01003370.1:113054-125639 GCA_004024925.1 Scalopus aquaticus | reverse complement strand
AGATACATGCACCCGTATGTTCATTGCGGCACTATTCACAATAGCAAAGGTATGGAAGCAACCCAGATGTCCAAAAATAGATGATTGGATCAAGAGGATGTGGTACATATACACAATGGAATACTATTCAGCATGGAAAGAAGATAAACACATGCAATTTGCAGCGACATGGATGGAATTAGAGGGGATCATACTCAGTGAAATAAGCCAGAAAGAAAAAGAAAAATATCGAATGGTTTCACTTATAACAGGACTACAGGGAAACCAAATAGGAGAGAGACACTCAGCAGGGGAGAGGGCAGGGGGGAGGGGAGGATAAGGGCACAAAATGGAATAGAAAAGAATACAAGGGACCATGGAGATGGATCATGGGTGAATTGGTGGTGGGTTACGCAAGGGGAATACAAAATGTAAAAGACATAAATAACAATAAAATTAAAAAAAAAAAATTCTTGTGTCTTCCCCAAGTTCTTATGTTGAAGTCCTAAATCCCAGTAATGTCAGAATAGTATTGTATTGGAGATAGAGCTTTTAAGAGTAATAGTTAATTACTCTAATTAAATAAAGTAATACTTTATTTAATTAAAGTGAAATGAGGTCATGTATGTGAGCCCAAATCCAACATGATGTTCTTGTAAGAAGGGGATATTAGAACACACACACATGCACATACGCACACATGCACGATGACTGTGTGAAAGCATGTGGGGAAGATGGCCATGAACTAGCAAAGGGGAGAGTCCTCAGAAGAGACCAACCCTGCCATAACTTGATCTTGGACTTCTAGTCTCTAGAATTACAAGAAAATCAATTTCTCATAATTGCTTAAGCTATCCACCTTGTGATTTTTGTTAGAGCTGTTCTAGCAAACTAATACAAAAGCCTTTCAATTCTGTGAGAACATAGTACATTTTAAACAGATCATCTCAAAGAATGAATTAATCAAGAATGTATTCTATCACACACACTTAAAAATGTGAGATACAAAGAAAGTGTACAAGAAACTGTAGTTGAAGAAAGCATGAAAATTTATAATTACATTTAAATGACTACTGATGGATAATGAACAAAACTAATTACAATCTGGAGCAAAAATCCATTCAATTTACACGTGGGAGGCGGTGGGCAGGTGTGCAATTGCCAGATCAGGGTGAGGGTGAGCGTGAGGTGGTGATAGTGAAAATATCTGAAGTTCTTATAAATATCTCATCTGATGGAAGAAACATAATAAACTACCAATTAAATATAGATACCAATAAAATAAACATTTATACTGACATTTGCTTTTAAAATAGTCATCTCTAAATTACAGGAGAAAAATATGACCCAAAAAAAGCTATTACTTCCAATAAAATGTAAGAAAAATCATTATTAAAACAAAACATAAATGCGATAAAAGGAAAGTCCATAAATATCGAAAACCACAATAAATCTGAATGGGCTAAGATCCCTTTTAAAAGAGAAGACTCAAGTTAGGTAAAACCCAGGATTTTATCCATTATCAACTCTGATAAGGAAAGGAGGATTCTGGAACTGTTCCTTTACCTTTTACCTAAATACAATATTATTGTTTAGTTTTTCACAATAAAAATGCATTCCTTTCTTACTTGTGTTATCAGAAAACATTTTTAAAAAAGAGTCAGAAGCAAATAGATTTTTTGATTCCAGGAATAATTCTATATACCTTGCATTTCCCCTTGAGCAAGTCAAATCCTTTCTTTGAACATTAAAATTGGTAACTACAAAATTCAACTCTCAGGCCATATTTGTGACTTTTAGATATTTTCCCAAAGAAATCTTTTAGAAACCGCTTTGGGGGCTCAGGGAAAGACTGTGTGAGTGGGGCCGTGAGAACGCCCATTTCTTTCAAGCAGTTCAAAATCCTCTTTTATCTGCTTTGTGTATTGAGGTTCCATTTAAGACTATCTGTAGGAAAAAAAAGTATTATTATGCTTTAGAAAACCCACAGAAGTTTCAAAGCTGCTATTCTAAAAGACTTCTAAAATCCCTTCTAACTTTAACATTCTAGAATGCTCACCATTTCTACAATGAACATATGTTTTCATGAAAACAGTCCAAGGAGATCTCACGTGAGGCTGTGCCGTCACCGTCTTTGTGAAATTATCACACCCTCCTTTTACAGTGACATGTCTATAATTCAGCCAATTGCTTTGTGAGCATATAACTTAAAGGGCTAATGTGGCAGATTTGAAGATCTGATTTTCATATACTTCTTGGTTGGGTACTTCCTACATCTCACCACAACATCTAGGTCAACACTTGTGCAAAGTGCCTTCCCCTGAGAGAGATGACCTGAATTTCATCTGGAGCCTGCCAATAGAACTCTTTGTTAGGGCTTGAGCAAGTTAGGTGCCTCAGTTTCCTCTGTCATAACATGAAGAACTGATATACTGAGTCTCTGAGCTTCTTGTCAGCTGTGAAATGCCAGAAAATTCATTTGAGTCTTTGATGCTTGAGGCAAACCAAAATAGGTGCATATCAGGCAAAGAAAATGTGGGTTCACCTTGTCATGAATAGGATGCACCACCATTTAAATTCTTAATAGAACAAGATGATGAACAAAGTAACTCAAAGCTTTTGAGAGAAAACTTTTCTTTAAAGAATGGCTGGCCATGGAACACAGGGCCTTGATGATTCACTGACCTGTTTTCCCAACCTTCTCTGAAGAGATTATCTGAGTATGGTTTCAGACACCCATCATTCTTATTTTTAGCTCTGAGTTCTCTTCACGAGTGTGGTGACCTGTATCTTGGAGCCCCATAGAGCTCCCAGATAAGGCTCATGATTCATTTGCAGGTACCTTGCATTGATTTCCAAGAAGGTCAGGGGAGTAGCAGTCTGGAGAAATGATTTTGGATATATTCTTCTTTGCTCTTGTTCCTGTTCCAATCGCTTGCTCAGAATTTATATTCTACAAATTGATCTCAAATGCATAGGCAATGGGCCATTAAAACAGAACCCAAGTGATATTGTTCTCTGAGGGCCTCACAGCTGGTTGGGGGTGGGGTGGGGGACAAAACTCAGAGCTTTGGTCACGGGCTATTTTCAGCGTCTGATAGCAGTTGTGTTACTCACGTCTCATTCACCCTCTCCCCTCAGACTCCCTCCCACCCTTGCCCCCGCAGGCCAGGGTGGTGACAGCCTCTACATATTTAAAGAGGACCAGAGCCCCCTTACTCAGTTGAGCTGACAGAAGGGAGACCGCACAGGCAGGTAAGTGGAGCGGAGCAGGCGTTTGGACGAGGGGTCGGCTGCCTGGGGCTGCCTGGGATTAGGCAGGGTCCCAGAGAGTAAGGGCATGTTTCAAGTCCCAAGGAGCAGCATCCACTCTGGATCTGCAAGGAGGCTTCAGTTACACTTGATTCTGGTTTGGATCTGACTGTTGTTTAGACAATTTCTAAAAGGGCAATTAGCATTTGGGGGGTTCAAAGGAACTTCACATGCAGAGAAAGGAACAAGGGATAATTTTTGGTCTAAAACTATTCTCAAGGTGGAAAGATTCCTAAATTTTAAACAAAAACCCTGCCTTTTTGTTTAGTCCTAGATTACATAATGGATGGAGGTGTAATTGAGAAAATTCCTGCCCTCAGGGTCTTGATCTCCTCTGCAAATGTACCATGAATGGATGTGGCAGTGTTTTGCTAAACTGTTAAGTACTGCACTGTTATAAAGTAGTTTTAACAGACACAGTATAGCAGAAGCCAGCTTTGCAATGCTCAAAATACAAGGAATTGTGCTATTCAAAAAGTGAGGAGGGAGAATGATGAGAAGATTTTTCTAGTTCACTATACCTTGTCTTTACATAGAAAATACTCAATGAAGGTCTGTTGGTTTAAAATAGAGTTTATATGCCACGGATGTTCAGCAATAGGTTTGCTTTGAATAATTTAAAATGAATCAAAACTGGACCTCCAAAAAGACATTGTTAGCTTGAAAATCCATTCAAAGCTCCATTTAATGAGAGGATAATTCCCAGCCAGGGATGGGGTGATTCCCACTGCTCCCTCTAGGTTTCAGTCAAGATTTTTTTCTTTTTACATCGCAATCAATGACAGCATGAGTGTGACTGAGAATGAGAAGTAGTTTTAAGCAACAGTCTGAGCAGAGATGCTGCCCAAAGATGAAAGCCACCCCCTAAGTTCCATTCCCATCCCTAAGTGGGGGCGGTGACTCTGCCCAGAAGGAGGCGTCAGGTGACAGCTCCAAGGGACCTTGTCTCTCTGCCATCGTCAGAGCCATTTCATAAGCTTGAATTGGCAACTTCTGGGTCTGGGCTAGAGGAGCCAGGGGCAGTGCCACCAGGGAAGGGGGGCATGAACAGCAAGGAGGGTGGGGAAACGGAGAGCCTGTGTCCTCAGTGAGGCTGTCCAACTCATCACAATATATGAAACTGCTTTATGGCCCAGAAAATATAAGGGACTCATCTGGCTTGGCTTAGTTTCCAATCCGAACAACTCAGGTCATAAAAATGAACCCCAGTGACTGTCAGGGAGTTAAAACAGGCCCTTCCCAGAGCAGGCAAACAGGTGGTGCTATGCAACCCAGATGCACATGCCACCATAGGGGGGGGGAGGCTGCAGGGGAGCAAGGGGGAGGAAGAGCAGACAGGAGAGAAGAGCAAAAGAGTGAGCAGATAATTTACCAGCCAAATAGCCACAGTCCTCTTGAAGAAGTGGAGACAGAATAGTGGTAGAATACAAATTTAGAATCCTGGGAATTGAATAAAGAAGTAGAAAAACACAGGGAGCGTTAGTCACAGAGTCTGTTAAAATTCTAGCTCTGAGCATCCTTCAACTTCTCTGTGTTTCCATTTTCTGAACAGTAAAATGAAGGTAAGGCCAACTATCCCAAAGGGGCTTGTTAGAATCAAGACATAGGACCAAAACCATAGGCTGCATGAGAATTTCCTGCTAATGCCAAGTGTGATGATAAAAATCCAGAGGTCAGAGTAGATAACCAGCTCACTGGGAGTTAGATAATTAATTTGTTTTACAAGAGGAAGGACACAGACAGGACTATGACACCCAGGAAACACAGTGCCCGAGGCAGGCAGACCTCCCCATTATTTTTTAAAAGATTTATTTATTTATGCATACAAGAGTTGGGGTGTAGGCCAGAGGTGCAGGGGTGGGGGTGGGGGTGAAAGGATTCACCAAAGATAGAGTGGGGAGCAGAACAGGCAGATCTACTGAAATACACTGCTGAGGGGAGCAGGGGGCCAGACAGGAGAGGTCTGCTGCGCCAAGTGGGGACCTCCCCATTATAAGCGTGCTACTCAGGGGTCTGGGAACTCTGCAGCCAGGTCAGCTTTGTAGCCAATGAGAAATGAGATGCCCACAAATGTGAGAAATGGCAAAAGAAGAATATGAGGGAAACCACCACCTTTCCTGAGCCTCTATTCAGATCTCATCTTAGGGAAGAGTTCATCATGCTTTGTTGAATGTCTACATTAGTTTATGTAACTGTCACAAAAGGTCCTGCAAGATGTCGTTCTTTAGAGGAAGACATGAAAGTTCAAGGAAGCGATGGAATTACTCAGGGTCATGTGACTAGAAAGTGTCAGAGCCACGATGTACACCAGGATGCAGTGTGTTCTTCACACATGGATTTTAAAGGGCAAGAGAGGACAACAATGAGCTTCTGAGAGAACAAGTCAGGCATATTCAGAGATAATTTCAGAAAAGCCCTTATCTGACCCGTGTGTTACGGTCCTAGTTTAAATGGACAGGCGTGTCCAGCACATCTCAGTTTGCAAAGCATGAGGGTGTATGCTGTGCTGGGGAGAAGCAGCCTGTGCTTCCCGGGCTTGGTGAAAGGGTTTGGGGATTCATACCTCTGAGTTCAGAAGCTTAGGAGGAAGCCACTGGCCTGGAATGTCCTTTACAGGCAGTTGAAGGGCACGGCCTCCCTGGATTACAGGGACTCTGCTGGGGCTCCCTCCTCTGTCCGAAGCCCAGATCAAGGGAGACGAGCTCGCATAGGACAGAGGCGCCAAACAGGAAGCCTCATCCCAGGCAGAGCATCAGGACAGGGTCTGGCTTGGAGTTCAGGGAGGCGAGTGCCGTGATGTGCCTGGGGGTTGCCTATCCCTCTGGTCTGGCGTCTTCCTTCACTCTGAAAGCCGAGAAGCAGAGTTGGTTCACAGTCTGCATGAAAAGGGCCATGGGGAAGAATCAGGGAGCAATTTGCTTGTTTTAAGAAAATAGATTTGAAAATTGGAGCTATAGTGGTGGTAGTAGTAGTAGTAGTAGTAGTAGTAGTAGTAGTAGTAGTAGTGATGAAAGCAACTAAAGTTATTAAGCAATTATGTACTAAGCATTTATAGAGAGTATCTTAGCTATCGTCAAGATCTTATTTAACCCAAAACAACCTCTGAGACACGCTAAAGACATCCTGTCTTTGCATGCCAGAAGGTACTGGGCTGAGAGATTTTGAGTAACTTGCCTGAGGTCCAACAGTTAGTGTTTTTTGAACTCTGACCTGGTTCTTTCTGAAACCAGTGTTGTTGTTGTTTTATTATGCTATGTCATGTCTTTTACCTGGATTAAGAGAAGGAAGAGGAGAGTGGGAGGCAGGATGGGGGCAGCCTTTCTGGTAAAGCACTTGTCACTGCTAAGCTCTCTGTTTACTCCAGGCTTGAAGGACCCTTGAATGGGTTTCACTAGATATTGCAATACTTGCCCATCCATCCCCAGCCAAGCTCAAATCAATAGTGAGAGGAACTCTCCAGCCTCAAGGAAGCCCTTTCTATGTTTGAATAGCACCGGCTCTTAGAATATCCTTTCCCGACTTGAATTCTCTCTCCCCATTACTCCTACCCATGAGCACCCTTCCTGTCCCGTAGAGGACAGTGGGTCCATCAAACCTCAGTTCCCATCAGCTGGGAAGCATGGCTGATGGAGGTGCTGACCCAAGTCCCTTCAACAGTGTGTTGTAAGCAGGGACCCACGATAGAGAAGCAGCTTAACAAGGGTTTGTATTACAGCTCTGCTCTACACTGACCTCAGACAAGCCACTTAAGTACTGAGTCTCAGTTTCCCACCTGCAAAATGGGGAAAACAAAATTGGTTCTGCAGGAAGACAGTTTTTTGACAACATATTATAGGTAGTATATGGAAAGCAACTCTGTAGAGCAAACAATAAATAGTAGCACTTTATTGTTGAGGGGGCAGTCTGGAACTTATGAGAACTGGAGTGCTTCTGGAGTCAGAGAGACCTAAGTTCTACTCTGCGTGACAGATACTAGCTGTGTGCCCCTGGGCAATGTAGTTTCTCTAAGCCTCCATTTCCTCATTGAGTTAATTCTGTAATAGGATTTAACTTGAAGTTAAGTGCCTGACCCACGCACGGGCTGTGCTCCAGACTCTTTAGCTTCAGTAATAACTCTGCTTTATTAGGAATGATTAGAACCTAGCTTCCACACATATGTTCCTGTGATCCCAAGTCTTTGCCTCAGCCAGTGTAGACAATTTAACTCACTGTGTGGTATGAGTAAGATGACCGTGTGAACCAGCACTGAGCTGGAAACAGCTGTCTTTTCAGGTCTTCTGCTCTCACCTTCTGGCTTATGGTTCCCACACAGGTTTTTAAATGGATTCCTATGTGAAGAAACAGAATCATTAAGTTTCATTGTATTTACCTCATGTGCTTTTGCCCAAGGTATCAACTTTCAGCTCTCCACCCGTAGTTAAAAAAAAGTGTTGGATGAGGAAGAATGTGCCCAAGATAAATAGTGTGGTTTTTCATTTAAAAATTCAGATGATTACATATCTTAGGAGCTACTGCAGAACTAATTTTTTACATTTCATTTTGCTTTACAGTATACAGAGTGATTTGATGTATTTGAACTGCCATGATTCTCCCAGCTATAGTGAAACAGATGGGGCTATTATGCCATTTTAGAGAAGGGAGTCTGAAGTTCAGAGAGCTTGAATGGTTTTCCCAAACCACACATCTCTGAGGAGGAGGTGCCCTAGAACTTCGGCCTCTCCCATCTGAGCCAGTGGTTTCCCCAGGCCCCACTTCAGCACATTTCCCGTATGGTCTCTTCCACAGATTTGTTTATTCAGAAGTCCATACAGTCGTCTTTCAGTGGGACCTGGGTATGCACAAGTGTAAACACCCCCTTCCCTCAAGAGCTGTAGTGAGCTAGTAGTGGACTAGCTATAACGGGGTTTGCATCCAATCTCATCATAAGTCCCAGATTGTCCCCTGTTTTAATCCTGACTCACGACTTCACCTGACAACACAAGCATCTCCGGGACTGGCCCAGGGAGGAGTGCCAGGTGGCGTGATGATGGCATGACGCAGGTGACAAATGGGGCTGAGTGACGGGCAAGCCTATATTTGGCATCCCACCTTCAGTGACCCTGGCCTCCACCAGGCAACACTGATAAACAAGTGGCCATCCTTTAGTATCTTACCAGCGTAAACTCACATTCCAAGCCTGGCTAGGGGAGTGTTGAGACACAGGAATTCCAAAACAATGCAGGAGCTGAGAAGGTTACATGTGTGAGCCAGGACCTAAATGTGCCTTCAAATCTTAGTGACTTAATTAGAAAGTCAGTGCTCTTTAAACAAGATGGAAAACTATGCCTTCTCTCTACTGCTTTAAATTCCACCCTAGTTCCATGATTTCCACAATACTCCTGGGAGAACAGTGCAGAAGCTAATATTTTTGCCATTTTCAGCCAAGTTCAAGGTCACAAGATCAAGATTAGAACTTCCAGTTCAGGATGCTTTACAGCACCCTTTGTCTTTTAGTCTTCGTGCATTAGAAGAAGTCAGAGATGTGTGTTCTGTATTTAGCCTCCATGGCTGCATTTCTATCTTTAGAAATGGAACTGAACACTGTCTAATAGAATGCCCATGAATTTCTATTTTGGGTTTCAAGTCCTGATATATTTATGCCAGATATTTATGATCACTTAAAAACAATCTGTGCTGGGATGTGAAGAAGGTATTATCTGTAATCTTATCCTCACTCTGAAAAGTATCATGATGTCTAGGTTATTGCTGAACACACACACACACACACACACACACACACACACACACACACCCCCAAGAGGCGTATCTCTCTCCATAAACTTGCAGGACATCACAATGAAACCTTCACTGAAGATTTGAAGATTTAAAATGAGAAATTTGACCTAGGGTTGTTTTCATTGAAAATTTCCACATCATTAGTTTCGCAAGTGTCACTGTCACATTCCTGGATATATGTTACAATTCACCTCTATTTTATACTATGTTGAAACTCAGAACCAAAATGAACATGAGCAAAATTATGTGTCTACTATTTTCCAGAGAAAGCATCTAATCAGAAAAAGATGAATCTTAGAAAAAGATGTTAGTTAAGAAAAAAAAACCCAGTATGTTTACTCTTTATGCTTTACTTAGTTTGTAAATGAAGGAATTTGTCAGTCTTGAAAATCTATTCCAACCCTAAAAATCCTGAAATTTTAAATGGAGCGATCTGAGTTCTTTTAAGGGATATCAACACATCCAGCCTTTCATGTGCTCTTTTTTCAATGTCCTCCCCCCACCCTTCTCTGTCTGGTGAACTCCACCCCATTTACATTGATATCTTCTATGTATTGAGCTTTTGACTTGGATAAATGCAGCCTCGTCATCCTGTCCCTGCGGGAACACTATTCCTTCCTCCTTAGCTTTGGGTTCTGTTTTGAAGGACACTGAACTGTGAGAGTCGGCAGGCGGATTTTATTGTTGACTGGCTCTAGGTGCCTTTTAGATACTTTGTCACTTGTATGTGAAACAGCAGCAATGAAAATTCATCTGTTAATTCTGGTCCATTATGTTCACATTTTTTACAGATATAAGCATTGAGAATGTTCTACTAAATTTGTACAGTGTAATTTTTTACAATAAATATTTTATAAAAGAAAAAAATACAACTAACTGCTTTCTTCCCCAGTCTACACATGGGTAGCTATGCCCCTCTGAATCTGCTTAGCTCTTCTCACAGAACTCTGCTCCGGTAGAGGATGCTGGTCCCCACGGACCCCACTAGAAAGTAAGCTTCTCGCTGCCAAGGGACACAAATGACTCATTTCTATAAATTTTTCTCCCTTTGATCCCTCACCAAGTACCTAGAGCAGTGCTTTACACGTGAGAGAGGTAGTAACTGCACTGTGAATGAATGAATGCAGACTTGGTCCAAAGACTTTCAGTTCAGAATTCATTCCTCTTCATTCACTGAACAACTTGAAGTATAATACAGGAGCACTGAATGTTTCCTTTTGAAGAAGTCACTTTCTAAAATTTTACTGAATAAAGAGAAGCATCTGCTGCTATGAGAAGTTGTTCCTGGCTAGCCTTGTTGTTTTTGTAAGTGGGAAAAGCGTTTTGAAGCGACATGTAGAGACATGTTCCCCTGTGGTCCTAGCATCGAGTTCAGTAGCCTGTTTGCTATTTACTTTGTTTCTTAGCAAGAACTTTCTTTGTTGTGAGTCTGGGAAACACACTCTGGACCAGTTGACTCAAGCAGATTTAGTGTTAATCCCAACTATTATAAGAAGGTGGCCAACTTCCCAGAAGGGAAAGAGAAGGTCAGAAGCAGCACTTAGAATGGCCTGATGTCAATGGCTTGGTGTCAATGAAAAGACAACACAGCAGGCTTCTTAGAAACTGAAAGATTCCAGTGAAAATTCAGGACCCGTGGGGCTGGCTGGAATTCACTGATTGATGACTTACTTTAGTTCTGCTCTGGGGAAATTGAAAACTGAATTCAACTTGCACACAGACACAGAAAGAAAGAGGAAAAAATGTTTTTGATGTCCCTTCGGTATCTCTCAAACATAATTCTCTAGTGAGGAGACAGGGTGGTCTGGGAGCAATTGAATGAGCTCGACGGGTGTGGGAAGACACTCGACAGCAACATCAGTGGGCTCCTGTAGTCTCACCTGGTACTGTGAGTTCTGTTCCAGACCTTTCCAAGCACTGTGCCATTGGGTCCTCTAAACAGCACGTGAGGCGGCATGTGCAAGCCCGACTCTTCATAGTATAGGTGTGGAAACAGACAAAATGGGGGCCAGGCAGTTCATTGCCTGCACACAGCAAGGTGTGGGTGGCCACAAAAGTGGGCTTCTAGACCACAGATCTAGTGAAGGGCCAAGTTCATTGCTTGGACAATATTTCTTGAAAACGAATTAATGGATAGGAGGAATACATCTGTACAGATTTTATATACAATGTATTTTTATCAGCAAGTTTAGTAAGGCTTTGCTATCCCATGGTGGGCCACTATTAGAAGCATCAGCATTGCCTGGAATCTGTTAGAAATGTAGTTTCCTAGCTCTCCCCACTCCTACGAGCCAGAATATGCCTAACAGTAAGATTCAAGGTGATTTGAGAAGCAGTAAGTTAGGTAAGAAGATAACACCATTTTCATAGATTATTAGCATTTTGGATGGAATAATTTTTAAAGCCCTAAGTGAAAAATAATAATGCTACTTAATATTTGCATACAATTCTATATACACAAAATCAGTTTATCCATTCCTCTCAAGAATCCTATAAGATACATAACAGCAGGTGCTATTGAAATTTTACAGAAGTGGAAACTGAGTCCCAAGTGATAAAGTGACTTCTCAGAGCCAATAGTTTGTGAGCTTATTCCATGGTTTACACACAGAAACTGCTTACTGAATAATGAGCGGCTGAATGAGTGAATGAATGAATAAATGAACCACCAACAAATTGGAGCAGGATCCCTCTGCTACCAGTAATTGGTGCACTCCTGAGGTCACCTCAATTTATGGTATTTGCTTTATGTCCTATTAGCCTTGACCTTGATCAGAGTCTTCACGATGCCAAATTTGGGTGGAGGAGCAAAATGCGGAGCCTGCGACAAGACTGTCTACCACGCGGAAGAAATCCAGTGCAATGGGAGGAGTTTCCACAAGACCTGCTTCCACTGCAGTAAGTAGGGGGAACACCACGCGGGCCCTCCAGCATCTTGAGGGCATTTCAAAGTTCACAGTTAGCCACAGAAATTATCTCTCAGTGCTTCTCAAAGTATGGTCCCAAGCAGCATTTTGATGCATCCCCTGGGAACTTGTTAAAAATAGAACTTTCAAATGGCCAACAGATACATGAAAAAATGCTCAACATCACTTATAATCAAGGAAATGCAAATCAAAACCACTATGAGATACCACCTCACACCTGAGAGGATGGTACACATTAAAAATACAGGCAACAACAAATGCGGGAAAGGATGTGGAGAAAAAGGAACTCTTCTACACTGCTGGTGGGAATGTGAACTGGTCCAGCCACTATGGAAAGCTGTATGGCGATTCCTCAAATTGCTAAACATGGAGCTCCCATACGACCCAGCAATACCACTTTTGGGAATTTACCCAAAGGACACAAAAACACTAATCCAAAAGGATACATGCACACATATGTTCATTGTGGCACTGTTCACAATAGCAAAGGTATGGAAGCAACCCAGATGTCCAAAAATAGATGACTGGATCAAGAAGATGTGGTACATATACACAATGGAATACTATTCAGCATTCAAAGAAGATAAACACA